>BPLS01000151.1:24948-55941 GCA_019656275.1 Rhododendron kiyosumense | reverse complement strand
ATTTTCCACAAGAGTTGTTGCAAGAACTAGTAAACCGAATAGAATAGTGTAGGGGGATGAAAACAATTAGTGTTCTGAACAACACCAATTTGTAGCGGCTGCACGTGCCTCTACACCGAAACCCTAGTTCTTCGTCGGAACCCTAATCTGCAAAACAGACAAGGGGTGAACGCACCTTTGCCTCTCGTGGCAAAGGCCCTCCGATGCTTAAGTTAGTATCACGTACCGATCTAAACCCTAATTATCAGTAGGAAAGCAATAAGAGATGGCCAAATATTGCGTACCTTTTTCCTCCAGGCTTACCTCGTATTTATAGGTTCACGGATGCTTGCTGCCCAAGCATCCCTGTTGCCCTAGGATTCCTACCTCGTATAGGAAACCTAGTATCTCATGGATTCTCGTTCCCTTATCTGTATAATAGCTTAACCATTATGGGATTCTTAGTCCTTTTGGGACTCTTTCCCATAATTATCCGAACACCCCACTCACGTTGGGTCTCATGCCTCGATCCTATATACTCGGGATCGTATCCTTTTATGGAATACTACCATTCTGGTACATTCTTGCCATGTTACGACTTACGGCAACGTTTTCCACTGTTCGGCTTCCTCTTTGCCGAACAGTCCTCCTGGACCAATGACTTCACATATCACTGGTCCACATTGTTGTATCTGGTCAAATGACTTCACATGTCTTTTGACCTTAGCGGCCGAACAGACTGTCTGGACCAATAACTTCTCATGTCATTGGTCCACGTAGCCGCTTATCGCACTGCCCGGCAACAAACTTATCATGTCTGCCACGTGTCCCTAACACATCACGTGTTCGGCGACTAATCTTACTTGTTCGGGAATACCTCCCTACAATTGCTCCCCAGCCCCATCCATTTGCCACTGTTCGGGGGCAATGGGTGGGGCTTTTTAGAAACAACCGTTCTGGACCATATTCGTCCAGCCCCGAGCAGTCATCACATCTGATACCCTTTGATATTCTTGGCGGCTTCGTCATTATACCATCTTGGGGAAATAACTCCACGTGGCGTATCTCGTACGCCCTATATTTAATTTTGAACTGACGTTTTTCAAACGTCGTTTAGCGTAAACCCCGCTTTCCGTTACTTTAACTTGTAACGGCGTGGAGAGGGACGTTTCGTCTCCGTCTCCAGCCCTTAAACCTCTGAAAAGGGGTTCATTTGGGTTTACTTTTTCAAATCCTCCTCTCGTCTTCCCCAGCCTGAGCGACTCAAAACGCCATCGCCGCCATCTGTGAACCCAATTGCTTCTCAGGCCACCACTGCAAACATCTCTGTAAGATTCTCATTCTTACTCTCCTGTTTCATTTCTGTGGCCTCCCGTCCCAAAAATCTTCCTTCCGCTAGGGTTTTGTTTAGATTTTGCAAAGCTTTTCGAAGCATCCATGGCTAATGAAAATAATGACGCTCCCAAACCGGGTAAATTTAGAAAACTTTGCGAGAATCCTACAGCCATGGCGGCCTTTAGGACAAAATATGCCATCCCTGATAACGTAGGGCTCGAGCTCGCCCCTCTGGGGGCGGACAGAGATGGCGGTTCATGGGACAGGATGTGCATCCCGATAGTGGCAATCGTTGAGGGTGGAGTCCGTTTTCCCCTCCACCCATTACTCCGTCAAGTTTTGAATTGGTACCGCCTCACTCCCATGCAAGTCTCGACAAATGTTTTCAGGCTAGTGATGGGGGTATTAGCTCTAAATAGGATCCTGGGGACCCAATTAGGAATCTGGGAAATCCAGTGGTGGTACAGCATAGTATTAAATCCCGAGTACAACACTTTTTATTTCAAAGTTAGGAGGGCAGAAAAGCGTCTCGTGCTAAACCTGCCAGATTCTGCTCGTGACCACGAGATCGACTTCCTCTACGTGACTGGAGCGTTCGAGCCAATAGGGGAAGACGGCCAAGTGGTGGGTTTGCACTGTCCCCACATATGGGGTTACCCACGTATGCTCTCGATTTTATCTCGTACCTTTTTGTTTACTGAGTTCTTATAGCCTGTGCAAACTTCTAATCTCTCCTCTGGATTTTAATGTTGCAGCTGACAACGCCAACAAAAGGCCCAGACGCGTCCCAAGCCACATCCGAACAGAAGATATCAACAGAGTTCTTAGATACACAGGGGAGCCTGGCACCCGAACAGCTGGTAAGGGCCGCAACGCCGACGTGCTGCTAGGGTATACGCCTGCGTATAGGGGGGTCATTGACAGAAGGCTTGCCAACCCTAGTACCAGTGCTGCTTCCACATCAACCGCTGTACAGCCTTCAAGCTCAAGGCGTGACACCGGAGTGACGGTTGCCGGGCAGTCCGGTGAAGTCCCTATCTCAGAAGGTATTCCACTGCCTCGCTTGAGATTAAGGAGGTCCATTCGACACCGGGCCGAACAGCTATTACCTGATCGAGATACCAGTCAATCTTCATCACCCGGGTATTCAGCTTCGCCTCCTTCACCAAGTATAATGGCCCGTCAGCCTTTGAATCTCGGCTCTCTTTTGTCCGTTTCTGCCCGTGGTCGTGGACGCGGCTCTGGCCGGGCAGCGTCCACCGGGCACGCTCCACCACCACCACGTCGTAACAGAGGTGGTTCGGTTCGATCCTCCTCATCTCCCCGAGACTCTGACACATTGAACGAGGGTGACGACGCTCATCGAGACAAACGTCCCCGGAGTGATGAAGCTGGGAACACCGATGTTCTGACTACTTCGGTGCCGTTGGAGACTCCGTCGACGAGCACCCAAGTTACTCCCGAGGTCTGGGCCCCTCAACTCATGAGGGGAGATCGACCCGTGAATGTTGGAGACAGCGCCAGCTCCTCCGACACTGCTCTAGCCCTAGCCCAGGGGCTAGCACTCCCCGTGGATATGCAGAAAGAATCCTCGTCCTCTGCAGATAGGCTCGTTTCCACTGGTCTTGTTAGTGGAATCAAGGTAACCAAATACTCTCTCGTAGCAAAGGTCCTTACTCATGATAGTTAAGTATTCTACTAACTTATTTGTCATAACTGTACAGTTTATTCAAAAAATGATGACGCTGGGTCAGAAGCTCCAAGATGCTGAAACCGAGAGGGTCAAACTATTGACGGACAACACCAGGTTGCTCCGAACAGTCGCTAGGCTCGAGCGAGAGAGAGACAATGCCAAAGCTGACTACGCAGAGGCCAAAGGCAGCCTAGAGACTGCTGAGGATAACCTCAAGCAGGCCCTGGCTGAGATCGACAATACCAAAAAAGCAGCCTTCGATGCTGGATACGAAAAGGGCTTCGATGCCACTACTTCGAGCTACGTCGAGCAGATGCCGGGCATCCAAGACCATATTTGGGCAGCAAGCTGGGAGGCCTGTTTGACCAAGGCTGGCGTTCCGGACGACTCACCACTATGGGTTGAGAATGATCTCCCCAGTGGCCGTGCAGCAGCAGCTGAGGAGCAAGGCGATGCCCCTGAAGATGACGTGGATCAGCAAATCGATGAGTTTGCTGGAGCTGATGAAGAAACTCGAGTCGAGCTACAGGTTGCAGGGACCGAACAGCTGCCAGCCCAGGAAGCTGCTAATGAAGTTGTAGTTGAGGAAGGAGGCAATGCAACTGTGGAGGTCACAGCAGATGTGCTTCCCGAGATCCAAAACCTGGATTAAGGTGAGATTACTTCCCCTGAGCAACAACGCAGGTCCTGCGAGACCGTAGTTTATTCCAGCCCTGTGAGGCACGTGACTTTGATATCTCTTCTTTTCTTGTTTTGTTTCGTACAAGTATTCGGCCCATCGTGGCATAACTTTGCTTTAGCGTTTGTTCGGCCCTTCGTGGGCACTGTCTGGGTATCTTGTACCTCCTTGTGGTTTGATTATCGTAATCTTGTTAGCTTTTATGCAAACATTTCGTTATGCCTGTTTCGTAGGTTCGTAGTTTGTCATAACAGAACCAAGCCTTTCGTTCTTGATTTCTTGCATGTTCTCATATGCAAGTCTGAGTATTTCTAAGTATATTCGTACTTAAGGTGTCTCATACCCAACAGTAAGTTTCTCATACTTAGATTTGGCATGTCTCGTTATGCCTCACAAAATCAAGTATTTCGTACTTGAGGTATCTCATACCAGATTTGATCAAAAAGAAATCGAATTTAATTACAACAGTTAACTGTAAGTTTCTCAGACTTATAGTATCTCATACTATTCAGCACAATCATTTATCCGAATGATTGTACCCGAACAGCTGCATGCATCCCAAGTTTTTTCATACTTGGGGTAAGTTTCTCATACTTAAGCATTTATTCGTACGCGATTCTCGAGCTATCAAGCATAAATATATTCGTATATGGCGTTCATGCCAATCCCATGCTCCCCAATATGAATAGGGAAAAGAAAATCAATATTCATGTTTCATATTTAAAAACAAATATCTCAAAAGGCTGAATATAGACTGTGAGGAAAAGAATGTCTTTATTCATAGACTGAACTTAAGGGGGCGTTATTCGTACCCCTTACAACTAGAACATAGTAAGAAACACAAGAGAATTTCTTTCGTAATTCCCACACAATCACGTAGTGCAACAAAATTAAATTCTTTTAAACAAAGAATTTTCTCAGATTATGAGCATTCCATGGCCTCGGAATTGGGACGCCGTCCAGATCAACCAACCTGTAGGCCCCAATGCCCACAATCTCAGTTACCCGATACGGGCCTTCCCAATTGGCTCCTAGCTTGCCTTCATTGGCTATCTTGGTGTTGCCGAGCACCTTTCGTAGTACAAGGTCCCCAACACCAAATTCTCGTGGGTGAACATGCTTATTGTATCTCTTCGTCAGCTGTTCCTGATACGAGGCCAAATGGATTAGGGCCCTTTCTCTCCTCTCCTCGGCGAGGTCAAGCTCAATTTCGAGGGCTCTGTCATTGCCCCCACTTTCAACCAACACAGTCCTGTTCGTTGGAAGTCCTACTTCTAGAGGTATAACTGCCTCTGTACCGTATGCCAACGAATAGGGGGTCTCTCCCGTAGACCTCCTCGGTGTTGTCCTATGAGCCCATAAAACAAGGGGCAATTCATCAGGCCATTTCCCCTTTGCCTTATCCAACCTCTTCTTGATCCCATCAAGAATGGTTTTGTTAGACGCTTCTGCCTGCCCATTACTCTGAGGGTAGGCTGGAGTGGAATAATAATTTCGAATTCCATATTGGGCACAGAACGCCTTGAATTTCTTTTGAAATTGGGACCCGTTA
Organism: Rhododendron kiyosumense; assembly: GCA_019656275.1. Classification (NCBI taxonomy): domain Eukaryota; kingdom Viridiplantae; phylum Streptophyta; class Magnoliopsida; order Ericales; family Ericaceae; genus Rhododendron; species Rhododendron kiyosumense. Next base: position 50,703 of record BPLS01000151.1, on the reverse strand, counting down.
TCTGTGATCAAAGAATAGGGGACCCCAAATCGAGTAATAATACTCTTCCACACGAACCTCTCAACCATGGGTTCGGTGATCTTGGCCAGTGGTTCAGCCTCAATCCATTTAGTGAAATAATCCGTTGCAACTAAAAGGAATTTTCGGTTCCCAGTTGCTTTGTGCAATGGACCCACGATGTCCATTCCCCATTGAGCAAACGGCCAAGGGCTTGTCAACGGCACCAAATCCTCCGCAGGTGTTCGAATCATTGGTGAGAATTTCTGACATTTCTCACAAATTTTAACGTACATCTTTGCATCTTCCTGCATATGAGGCCACCAATAACCTTGGGTAATTGCTCGGTGGGCAATGGATCTTCCCCCAGCATGACTCCCACATGTTCCCTCATGTATTTCATGAAGAAATTCTTGAACCATCTCGGGGTGCACGCACAACAAATATGGGCCTGTGAAGGACTTTCTGTAAAGCTTCCCTTCTGGGGAAAGCCAAAAACGTGCAGACTTGATTTTGACCTTATGTGCTTCCTTCTTGTCAGCGGGGAGTATTTCATCTCGTAAAAACTCCACGATTGGGTCCATCCAACTTGGACCTTGGGTCACCTCCAAAACTAACTCCACACTTCTACCAATGCTCGGCTCATTCAGATACTCAACTGCAACTCTTCGCTTGAGTTCAGTTGGGACTGCTGCAGCCAGCCATGCCAAAGAATCTGCATGTGCATTTTGTCCGGAGCTTATCTGTTCAATGTGGACCCTCTCGAAGGTGTCAAGCAAATCTTTGGCAGCTTCCACGTATGCCGCCATCTTTTCATTCCGGGCCTGATACTCGCCGGACAGCTGGTTTACCACAAGCTGCGAGTCACAATGCACCCTAACTCTTTTTGCCTTCAGAGTCTTCGCACTTCTCAACCCAGCTAGGAGTGCCTCGTACTCCGCTACGTTATTCGACGCGCTGAATCCCAGCCGAACAGACAGTTCTATCATAATTCCTCCAGGAGGAAAAAGAACAACACCAATTCCTGAACCAGTATTACAAGCTGATCCGTCAACGAATAATTTCCATTCCGTGGCGTCCTGTTCGGCTGAGACCTTGTCCATCGTGGACAGTGTTCCATTCTCCTGTCCTTTTTTCGTAGGAGGCAGGGGAGCTACCGTAGGAGAAAACTCTGCCACAAAATCAGCCAACACTTGGCCTTTAATTGCTGTTCGCGGTTGAAAATCAATATCATACTGACTCAGCTCGACGGACCACGTCGAGATTCTTCCAGAAAAATCTGCCCTTCGTAGTAGTGACTTCAATGGAAACTCAGTGTACACTATAACCCTATGGCTTTGGAAGTAGTGTGGCAGCTTTCTCGTTGCTGTCCTAAGTGCCAGGACAAGTTTTTCCAGGGGCAGATATCTCGTTTCTGCGTCTAGTAATGTCTTGCTAACATAGTAAATTGGGATTTGCTCAACTCCCAAATCCCTTAACAGGACTGCACTAACAGCATGCTCTGAAACAGCTAGGTATAAAATCAAGGACTCACCTGGCTGTGGGGTTGACAGAAGTGGTGGCTCAGCCAGATACTTCTTCAGGTCCTGGAAAGCTTGCTCACAGTCTGCTCCCCATTCGAATCCTTCCCTTTTCTTTAACAACTGAAAGAAGGGCCTACACTTGTCACTTGACCTGCTGATAAATCTGTTGAGTGCTGCAGCCATGCCAGTTAGTCTTTGGACCTCCTTCGTGGTCTTGGGACTTTGCAACCTCTGTAAGGCCGCAATTTGATCTGGGTTAGCCTCAATTCCCCTCATCGTCACCAAGTGCCCTAGGAATTTCCCAGAACCAACCCCAAACGCACATTTCGAGGCGTTAAGTTTCAATTTGTATTTCCTCAAAATTTCAAAGACTTCTCTCAAGTCTGAAATATGCCCTCGCTTGTCTCGGCTTTTCACCACCATATCGTCTATGTACACCTCCATAGTTTTCCCGAGCAGCTCCCTAAACATCAGAGTTGCAAGCCTTTGGTACGTCGCCCCTGCATTTCTCAGCCCAAACGGCATGACACTATAGCAGTACAAACCCCGTGGGGTGATAAAAGACGTCTTCTCCTGATCGGGCCCGTACATAGCAATTTGATGGTATCCTCGATACGCATCAAGAAAACTCATTCGTTCGTAGCCAGCTGTTGCATCAACCAACTGGTCTATCCTCGGGAGGGGAAAACTATCTTTGGGGCAAGCTTTGTTCAAATCTGTGAAGTCCACACAGACACGCCATTTTCCGTTCTTCTTCTTCACGACTACGGTGTTGGATAGCCACTCAGGGTAGTGAACCTCGCGTATTGCTTTTGCCTCAAGCAACCGATTAACCTCTTCGACAACAGCATCCACGTGCTGTACGGCAGCCCTACGCTTCTTCTGAATAACTGGTTTATGTTGAGGGTCAACATTCAGATGGTGACAAATTATGTCAGCATCTACACCAGGCATCTCTTCTGGTACCCATGCAAACACATCAACATATTCCTTCAGAAACTGTATTGATTCGGTCTTTTCCTCTGCAGGTAGTGATTCCCCGATCAAAAAATATCTTTCAGGATCAGCCTCGTTGATCTGAATCTTCTCCAAACCTTCGATCACCTTATCAGCCGGGCTTCTTCCGACATCCTCGATAGTCGGTTGATCTGGCACTTCCAGTGTATGAACATGATGGGCCTTTGGGGCCTTCTTAATGATGGAGATCAAACACTGTTGGGCCGCTTTTTGGTTACCCCTGATTGATTCGATCCCATTGGATCCTGGGAATTTCACCATCTGGTGGTAAGTCGAGGAGACTGCCCTCATCTTGTGTAACCAAGTTCTTCCTATAATCGCGTTATAAGAAGAGGGGACGTCTACCACCAGGAAATCCGTCCTTAAAACAACTGAACCTGCCCGAACAGGCAGGGTTACCTTTCCAAGGGGCCACACTGCCCCTGCACCAAACCCGACCAACGGTGTCGTGGACTGTTCCAAATCTGTCTGGGCCAGTCCAAGCTTCTTGAACGCATCGTAGTACATCACCTCTGTACAACTTCCTGAATCCACTAGGATCCTTTCAATGTCATACTCCCCAACTCGTAGGGTTATGACCAAAGCATCATTATGAGGTATCTGGACCTCTCCCAAATCATCATCCGTGAAGGCTATGCTCTCACTGCATACATCACTCTCTCGCCCTCTTTTATTGCCCAATCGCATCACGTGCTGATCGTGCTTAAATTGCCTTTGCAACAGTCTAACCTCATTTCTCGTATAAGGTGCCGCCAACCCATGTATCATATGGATTACTCCCTTAGGATTCTGCTCGTAATCCAATTCCATGGCCTTCTCCTTTTCCTTGGGATCCTCCTGGATAAATTCCTTGAGATAGCCTCGAGAGACCAAATCATCGAGGTGTTTCTTGTACATCTCGCAGTCTTCAGTCATGTGGCCCCAAGCCTTGTGGTAGCTACAGTGCTGATTCGTAGCACGTCTAGCGTCTTTATCTCCACCAAGGCTCGGTGGCCACTTGAAGTACGGCTGATTCTTTATTCGATAAAGAATCCTGTAAATTGGCTCCTTCCAAACAGTGTTGATAGAAAAGAAAGACTTAGGGTCCGGGGCTTGCTTTTCTTTATACGAATCCTTCTTAGCCTGCCCATACTCCTTACGCTCCTTGTATGGCTTGGGCTCAGGCTTGTCCGCCTTCTTTGCTGGTGTCTTGGGCTCTTCGGCAGCCATCCTGCCGTCCTCGCGGAGTATGTCATCCTCCATTCTAGCGTGCTGCTCTATTCGCTCCATCAGTTTGGCCAACGTAGCCACCGGATGTTTATTCAATGAGCGACGCAATTCCCCCCGAACAGGCAAGCCAGTTTTGAAGGTTGCTATGGCATATTCCTCACTGCAACTTTCAATCTCGTTGAAAGTTTCCCAGTACTTCTTTGCATAATCTCTGATCGGCTCGTTTTCCGCCTGTTTCATAGTGGATAGACTCTCAAAAGTCTTTGGGGCCTTTCTGCTTGTTAAGAACCGAGCAGTGAATTCCTCTGCCAACTGCCCCCATCCTTTTATGGATCGTGGTGCTAGTTTATGAAACCAGCTCAGGGCCACCTTGCCTAGACTTGACGGGAACATTTTGCACAGAATTGCATCATCACCATCGTGCATGAACATGGCCTGTTGGTAATGCTGTATGTGAGACACAGGGTCCGTGTTTGTCTCGTAAAGCACGAACGCTCCGTGCTTCACTCTGCTCGGCAACCTGGCCTCCTGCAGCCTCCTTGCAAACGGGGAGGCTGCGATGTTACTCAGGGCCTTACGCGCCGCTTCTCGTGCGGACACCGTCCCTTCCTCCTTTTCAATTGTCTTACGAGCCTTGGCTTTGGCCCAGTCAGCATCAGGTCTCTCGTACCTGTCACGGTGATGCTTCCTCGTCTTTTCCTCAGATGAGGAACTTCGTTCTCTGCTCCTTCTTCTTCGAGAAGAAGCCCTACGCCTCTCTGGCGTACGGTCTCTACTTCTGCTTCTCTTTCTCCGTGGGGAAGCTTCACACCGTCTCGTGGTGGGACTGTTACTCCTGCTTCTTCTTTCTCGTGAACGGGGCTGTTTATGGACTAGTAAAGCCCTCTTGTCTTCTCTTGAACTCCTTCGCGAAAGTCCGGAGTCTTCCGGGTGATCTCGTACCCGCTGTAGCTCTCGTATCTCGTACTCTCGTCTCTTAATCAAACGAGCGTACTCCTCAATTTCTTTCCTCTTTATGTCGAGGATATCTTCACTGTTATGGACACTTTTTGAACGGTCCACCGAAGCCTCTCTTCGGTGGGATTTGCTCCTTCTCGTGGAGCCAGTAGCTGCCTTGTCCTCTCTTCCAGCGGGCTTTCTCGGAGCTCCTGGTGGAGATTTATCCCCTCCACCAGTTAACTGGTTCTTTGGATCGAACGGCGTGGTTGGATCTTCTTCCATCATGGTCATGTTTTCACGAACTTGTTCGTTTCCCACAGACGGCGCCAATTGTAGGGGGATGAAAACAATTAGTGTTCTGAACAACACCAATTTGTAGCGGCTGCACGTGCCTCTACACCGAAACCCTAGTTCTTCGTCGGAACCCTAATCTGCAAAACAGACAAGGGGTGAACGCACCTTTGCCTCTCGTGGCAAAGGCCCTCCGATGCTTAAGTTAGTATCACGTACCGATCTAAACCCTAATTATCAGTAGGAAAGCAATAAGAGATGGCCAAATATTGCGTACCTTTTTCCTCCAGGCTTACCTCGTATTTATAGGTTCACGGATGCTTGCTGCCCAAGCATCCCTGTTGCCCTAGGATTCCTACCTCGTATAGGAAACCTAGTATCTCATGGATTCTCGTTCCCTTATCTGTATAATAGCTTAACCATTATGGGATTCTTAGTCCTTTTGGGACTCTTTCCCATAATTATCCGAACACCCCACTCACGTTGGGTCTCATGCCTCGATCCTATATACTCGGGATCGTATCCTTTTATGGAATACTACCATTCTGGTACATTCTTGCCATGTTACGACTTACGGCAACGTTTTCCACTGTTCGGCTTCCTCTTTGCCGAACAGTCCTCCTGGACCAATGACTTCACATATCACTGGTCCACATTGTTGTATCTGGTCAAATGACTTCACATGTCTTTTGACCTTAGCGGCCGAACAGACTGTCTGGACCAATAACTTCTCATGTCATTGGTCCACGTAGCCGCTTATCGCACTGCCCGGCAACAAACTTATCATGTCTGCCACGTGTCCCTAACACATCACGTGTTCGGCGACTAATCTTACTTGTTCGGGAATACCTCCCTACAAATAGAGGGGCATAATTTTCAACTTTTTTTTGGAGGATTTAACACACCAGGATAGTAGAACAGGAAAACCATAAACTTTGTTTTTTGGCTGGAGTCGAAGTGTTGAGTCTTAAATACTCTTAATATAATATTGGGTGGCTCACGAGTTAAGGCGGCTTAAGCTTTAGGTGGATGTGAGTTCATCCAAATTATATTGGCCTCAAACAATGTGGTGGACTTTTTGCAGTTAGTTGAAATAACTCTGAAGGAATTGGGCCACACCCATGGGTGGACCAATTAACGTAGCCATACAAACTCCTAACAAGTGGGTATCAGAGCCATTCGCTGATGACAATCTAGGTACCATGGGCAAACTCTCAACGCACATGAATTAATGGTCTTGCACAAGAACACTTATGGGGAGGAAAAAATTTAAGGTGAACCCTGATGACGTGTGGTGGCTGGATCGATGATGATACAAGAACATCTGTGAAGGTTAAGTCCTACATATCACATAAACATAATAAAGGAGGATCTTAGTATATAAATATTAGGTAGCTCACTACTTACAAGCTTAAGCTTTTAAGTAGATTTGAGTTCATTCAAATTATATTTGGCTCGAGCGGTGTGGTGGACTTTCTCCAGTTACTTTCCAAAGGATTGGTCCTTGAACGAATTGTAGGAAGCAAGAGAGGTGTATTAGTATTACCAATGAAATATATCTTGGACTGCCCCTAGGGGCCAATCCAAGAAGGATACATCCTTGGCAGCCTATGATCATAGACAGAGTTAAGAAGTTGTTGAAGGCTTGGAAGAGAAGATAAGCAACCTACCTATATACTACATGTCTATCTTCATAGTAATAGTGGTAGCGAAGTTGGTTGGTAGAGGAGACATTCAAATATGTTGCTTGTGTCTATCTTCGTCGTCCAAGTCAAATCTCATGATCTCCACAATTCGTATTTCCACATGCATATCCAAGTTACAAGTGAGGGGAGTCTTAGATTCCATTCCATATCGCTCATGTAAGCCACCCAAGTTTGATAAATACTCCCTTCGTCCCATTTTGGTTATTTATTTTTGAATTTTGTGTTATTTTTTAATTGTTTATATCTTTCAATCTATAATGATTTTCATAATTTAAAAAAATTTTGTATGATAGAACTAATTAAGAGCTATCAAATTGAGGCAGGCTGAAACCCACGAAGGATGGAATAGTCCCGGGAAGCCACTCACCGGGGGCAACAGAATCACTCGACGTTGCTAATCGTGGAAGACACTCATGTGACCAATTCACACACTTGATTGTCGGAGGAGTCACTCACTCTCAAACAAGAAATACTTGCATATATTTTTCATAAACTCAAACTCTGATTTTCCCGTGAAAAAAAAAAAAAAAAAACCTCTGATTTTCATTTCCTTAGAACTCATATAAATAGGCATAACAAAACATGACTCATCAAGACTCATGAAGACTAGACAATTTCCAACATAGACCTTTCAAATACCTAGACAACTATTAACCAAAGACACAACTTACTAGATGGTCAAAACACATATTTTTAAACCAGAAATTAAAAGACATTGACTTGAAACTAAAAGACACTTTGAACTAATTAAGATAACCCTTCGTTTTTTAGATTATCATAATTTTGCTCCTGCATCACAAATAAGATCTATATTGGATATTTTCAAGATCCACATCGAAAGATATATGCAATAGACATAAAAGAGAAAAAAGGAATAATGGATAACCAAAATCGGACGGAGGGAGTATAATTTAGAGGCTACTCCACATATTGCAAATTTCTTTGTTTCTTTTTCCTTCTCGATGTACCCGTTATTGAGTTAATAATATACATATTGTTGTTGATAAAAAAAAATCTCTAAGGTTCACTTGCACTAAAGGATGGAAAATGATGAGAAAATAAAAAAAAAAATAACTTTTTTTAGTATTTATTTACCATGACGATTGTCACAACTTCAACTTCACCACTGTATAACAAAAAATAATAATAATTTATTTTTCTTGCAAATTGTTTTTTGTCAATATAACATGGTCAAGAAAATTGAAAATAAAATTTTCGTTTCTCTTACTCCCCTTTATTTTACTTCACTCTTGTAAAAATATGGTTCTCCCATAACATTTTTTTTTTAAACCCACAACATACCTTATATTAAGTTTTTACAAAACGAGGAACTACTGTTCCTCCCTAATTCTGAGACAAAGCTGATAACAAAAAATAGGGAGCAACACTATGCAAAACAAAACCATCCTGAGAAACTGCTCTATGCTTGGCTAACTAATCAGCTACACCGTTAGCCTCCTGATAACAAAAAGTGACCTGCACCGAGGATAAATCAGAAAGCATAACCTGAACCTCCTGGAGCATCCTCCTGAGTTGACCCGCTCGAACCTGCTTCCTACATAAGGCATTATACACAAAGACAGAGTCAATCTCAACAATGAGATGAGGAAACCCGAACCGATGGGCAACCCATAATCCATCACGAACAGCCCACAGTTCTGCCATTATGTTGGAATTGACACGAAGAGCTCGCTCATAGCCCAAAACAAACTCACCCGTCCAATTCTCCTACATTTCTTATTTGGGTCTCTTGGTCTCCCCCACGTTATGGTTATTTAAAATTGAATGTAGATGCAGGGCCGCCCGATGTTCGGGTTGCCCAAGCCCAACCTTAAACTTAGTTGCCCGCTAACTATTAAGTCATAAAAAATTTAAACAAAAAAGTTAATAAAAAATCAAAATTACATTGTACTTTTAGTTTGAATTATATCAAAAAAAAAAAAAAAATCCTAGTTACAGTGATTTATGATTTAGCATGATCCGATTAAAAAAAAAGAGATTATAATGCTTTTATATTTATTTTTAGCTTTCATTTGGTTATTTTTCTTATTCTGATCATTGTTCAATATTTAATAATAAAATTAAAAGAGAAACATTAAGAGCCAACTTGCAAAAATACAAACCTGACTTAAAATTTAGTTAATTTTTTCATTGAAATTTTTTAAAGTGATGCCTGTGCATATACATATATGCAAATAACCATTGTGGGTCCTATGTAAAAATAATATACATATGCATGTACATTTTTTATATTTATTTGCATACATGGACAATAACCACTCCACTAAATGAACAAATACTCAGAAGAGAGAGAGAAGTCGGCGCAGTGCAACCAATGAAGAGGAGAGGGAGAGATTGAAAAAGGATAAATAATAGTTTATCTCTTTTCTAGCACTATTTAGGAAGCATTAATTACAAAGCTATTTTTTTGAGAGGAAAAGAAAAGTCCCAATGTAGGGCACAAGAATCAAACCCCGGGTGCTAAGAACTTTAACTACACGTTTTTAGCCAACAAGTCAATAACATCTTTGGAGTTATATCTTCGCCAATATATATATATATATATACACATAGATTTTTTTTGTTAGATTGCCCTAACCGGGGGCTTGCACGGCTTACCCTAAAGCTGAGCCTGTGTAGATGGTTCTTCTTTTGCAAAATCCTAGTTATGCTGGTTCTCACCAACCAAACAAAGCTATAAAATTTGACTCTTGGGTCTTGTTTTTGAGTCGTCACTAGATATTAGGCACTATTTTAGCCTTGGGGTAGAAGTATTCCTCAGTCAACATTGACTGTTTCCGACTTTCCATAACCGAAACCTCAACAATTCAAAGTCTAGAAACCGATCCTCATTTGTCACCATCCCAGATCCCCATTTGTCCAAAACCCCTGCCTCCTCTCAAATCCCACCTCTCCATGTAACCTTTCCACCTCCTCCTCCTCCTCCTCCGGACTCCAATTGATCAGTACACGAGACTCGGTTGCGTGTCCCGGTTCGGTTTGATTGGATTATCTCTGCGTTCTCCGGGAAAAAACACCCGACAGAGCATGAATTAGAGGTTTTAGTAGCAAACCCAGAAAAGATACTAACCGAAATGAGACCAGAAACGGTGACTTTGATACTGGTGAACCTGGCCGGGATCATGGAGAAGGCCGACGAGTCTCTCCTCCCCGGCGTTTACAAGGAGGTCGGCGCCGCCCTCCACGCCGACCCCACCCGCCTCGGCTCCCTCACGCTCTTCCGGTCCATCGTCCAGTCGTTGTGCTACCCTCTCGCCGCCTACCTCTCCTTGCACCACAACCGGGCCCACATCATCGCCTACGGTGCCTTCCTCTGGGCCGCCGCCACCTTCCTCGTCGCCTTCTCCTCCACCTACTTCCAGGTCTCCACTTGGATTCGTACTTGCCTTAAATTTGTCTCTCTTGTGTTTCTTGAATAGTGAATTGGAGAAATCAGTTCATTTTTTGATATTATGGGGGACTTTACTTTCAAAATTGGGTAGTATTTGATTGTCTAAATTGGATAGTGTTTGATTATCTGAATTGCGTTGTCGTCCATATAATTATCTGAAATGGGTAGTGTTGGAATCAAGCCGCCTTAGGCACAGGCAGGAGGGAGATCAGTTCATATAGGCGACGGTTAGAAGGATTTTGGTTTCGTAAATTGGGTGGAAATTTTTTTTTTAAACAAGTCAATCGCAATCATATCATTTCAATAAGTCCAACGGGCACATACAAAGGAATCCACCTAAAATACAGAGATAGGAAAACTCATGCGCAACCCGGGATAAATATGATTGCCAAATTACATCAAAGTATGTAAACCTAATTTCTCTCATCAAGACAAAGGCACATACTGCAAAGCAGAGCCAACACACGGAGTTCGACTGATAGAACCAGTCAACGACACAGATTAAGCACCTACAGGGGCATAGATTCCTATCAATGCGTTAACAAATCGGCACCGTGGAGACTAATGGTCTAAGACTAAACCCAAAAAAAAAAGGATCTGCTGTCCAAAAGCCAAACGCCTGCCCGCTCATGACGCGAGAGAACACAAACGTCGACGAAAAGACGCCTGCTAGCCTTCACTGCCATGAGGAATGGATGCCACTCTGGGGCGAGCAAGTTAGAGAGACAGACTCTCAAAGTTATCACTAATGTAAATCAGAAGGGATTGGATGGTCTAAATTGGGTAGTATTTGAAAGTCGGAATTCTGTAGTATGGGAAATCAGTTCATATAGGTGATAACTAGAGGGATTGTGATTTGCAATGGGTGGTATTGGATTGTCTAAATTGGGAAGGATTTGAGCATCAGAATTCAGCAATATATTATGTGAATTCAGTTCATATAGGTGATAATTAGAGGGATTATGATTTGTAATGGGTGGTAGGGATTTTCTAAATGGGGAAGGATTTTGAGCATCAGAATTCAGTAATAAATTATGTGAAATCAGTTCATATAGGCGATTTTTAGAGGGATTTTGTTGTGTAAGTTGGGTTGGGTTGCCGAAATTAGGGTGGTGTTTGATTATCTGAATTGGTAGTATTGGAGTTTTTGGTTGGAACTCAAACCGCCCTAGGCACAGGCATGAGGGAATATGAAATGTTGAACCTTAGTTTTTCTACTTGAGCTTTTTGATGAACAGCTGGGATATAGGGATTGTTTTGGTGATAAGGTAAGCATCTTTGTTACTATGGATTGAGTTTCCATGATCATTCAATGTTAGGAGGAAGAAGAGCAGGAAAAAAATAGAGATGAATAAAGCATGAGAAAGAATAAGAATATTGACATATTGATTGCTGTCCCCCTCTGGGTTCTATTATTGATCGGTGAATGGTGGAATTATTACTTGTGCGGCGACTTGATTAGGAAACTTAAAATGGGAGAATGCATAGAGAACATAACGGGAATGGGGGATAGATCTGACTGCAGTAGGAAAATTTATAACGTCTTTTTCTTGGGAATTGTTTATGATAATGAGAAATCCTAGAAGAGAAACAATCTGGTTCTGGAGCATATTGGGCCATCAGGTGAAGCAATGCCATCTTTGACCCCAAAACTGAGTTTTTCGATTCTGTTGGATTTCACAGACACGTTGGTAAGGTTGGTAATCTTTTGAATCTGCAATAATGTTGCACGTCTGCAAACATCTGGTGGTCCTTTTCGGTTCTCTTTGATTTGATATCTTCAATTTGTTTAGTAAAATACACTGTGTCTTTATAAAGGGAACTCTTTGTTACATGGGCACGTTTCTCAGATTTCAGATTTGGTACTTTTGGAATCAAGGATGCTCCCTGCTAGCTTCATCAGGGTGTTGACCCTCAGAATTTCAGGACGTTTGGCATTTCAAATTGTAATAAAGCAAATTTCCCTGTAAGGTGAAAGAAGAAGAGAACCTCCTTCAATGGATCACTTGCTCAAGAATACTGGGGAAGAACAGAAGACAGACCAGTACATCAAAGATGGCTTCAGCTTCAGCCTTCAGCTTGTACCTCAATTTTGTTTTCTTTTGGTGAAGGGTTGTGCAGCTATAGATTTTATAGATTGAGTCTGGGACAAGCATAAAGAAAATATCTAACGAATGCTGCACAGAGCCCATGTACTACTGTGCAACTACTATCACCACACTAATGAAACGTAGTCACATATGAATGACATACACCTTGAACAAAACAATTATGAGACGATTCTCTGCTCGTAGTTATTCCACATTCGTGCAGTGTCCAATTTATCCCTTCCTATCCAAATGGGAAGAAAATTAACCAGGCATGGTGCAACAAGGGTTTCTCTTGTCCCATCTTCCAGATAGTTATTGAGCTCTAGGTAAAGGAATTGGCTCTTCTCATGTCTTCTAAAATCTCTTGAACTCCAATTCTGGACATTAGCAATGCCAAAAACTCGAAGACCTCCTTGCTTTTGATACTTAAAAGGGTACTTCCAAATACTTGGGTTACTTTTTTCCTTCTAGATAGGGTGATCACTTGTTCAGTGGTCAAAAACTCAGCCTACTATCCCATAGGTTGTGGATTCGAGTATGAGGGCAACCACTCTGTGCATTAATGCTAGAAAATAGGTTTGTACCCACTTTACCCCTCCCAGCCACCGATCAATGGATACTAACTAGGCCTACTCTTTTTTTTGACATTGTAAATGGTTGTCATCAAACTCAATTTGTTCACGTTTTGTTGATCAGGTAGCTGTGTCCAGAGCGTTGAATGGGATTGGCCTTGCAATAGTTGCACCTGCAATTCAGTCCCTTGTAGCTGACTCGGCAGATGACAACCACCGTGGTACTGCTTTCGGATGGCTACAGCTAACCAGCAACCTTGGGGCAATTGCTGGTGGACTCCTCTCTTTGTTGATAGCTCCAATGACATTGATGGGAATTCCCGGTTGGAGAATATCCTTTCATCTCGTAGGCATAATCAGCGTCATAGTGGGTATATTAGTTCGCCTTTTTGCCAATGATCCACACTTTCCAGATAAAAGTGGCACTAAGATTGATGACCGAAGTCCGAGAAAATCTTTCTGGTCAGAAGTGGAAGGCCTTGTTCAGGAAGCCAAATCAGTTGTGAAGATTCCGTCCTTTCAGATTATTGTAGCTCAGGGTGTTACAGGTTCATTTCCGTGGTCAGCTTTGTCATTTGCTCCCATGTGGCTGGAACTGATTGGCTTCTCCCATGAGAAGACCGCATTTTTGATAGGTATGTTTGTGGTTTCTTCTTCGCTTGGGGGACTGTTTGGAGGTCGTATGGGGGACATGTTATCAAGCCGTCTCCCAAATTCTGGAAGGATTATACTGTCGCAGATAAGCTCAGCATCGGCCATTCCTCTGACGGCAATACTACTACTAGCTTTACCCAACAATCCCTCCACTATGGGACCACATCTATTGGTGTTTTTTGTTACAGGGTTCTGCATATCCTGGAATGCTCCTGCTACAAACAAGTAAGGACGCATCCACCTAAACTTTTATTTCTGTTGAATGTTGAATATGATCACTGTCATTGTTCACAATTTTAAACCAATGGTCCATTATCATTGTCATGTTCAGGGCGGAGCCAAAAATTTTAGGTGGTGGGGTCAAATATGTGGCCATGCATCATTTGTTTTAAAATAAACCTTGGGTCAGTTTTTATTTTCTGAGGGTTCAACATGTGTAACATAAAAATAAATACTTATAACCAACTCAGTGGACTTGACCCCACTTGGCAGTTTGCACGTAGTGGCTCCACCCTTGGTCATGTTGCTTATGTCCGCTCAGTTTTGTGTTACATGGACTCGAGTATGGTATCATTGTGGAAGTATTGGTCTAAGGATCGGTTGAGCGAATGTCTAATTTCACATTAGTGCTGACGCGAGGACATGCGAAATTTAATCTCTCTTAAGTACTTCTTTCATCTATTTAGGGTAGAATGGTGTTCACTTACACAGCTTTCTAAGCAATGATGAGAATCCTAAGCATAATCTATGGTTGACTCTTCTACCTAAAAATCTTACAGGTGCTTGTCAAACTTGACATGTTGGACACAATATCTCGTACCCTAACTCCACCTGTACATTGTACATTTAGAAGTGTTCACATAGCATAACTGAAAGAAGCATTACCTAAACATATTTTGTCGGGTAACTAAATCAGGTATTAAAACATGACAGTGTTTAAGTTGTTTGAATCTCTGAGGACCAAATTACATAAAAGTGGGAAAGAACGAGCTAAGTGCCAGAAGGATGTGATTGCTCAAATCTGAAAGCAGTTTCAGATGCCATCAATCAATCATCAGGGATTGGAGTAAATATATTTTCTAGTACCATTTTGTCTATGTTAATAATATGGTGTATACAGTCCGATTTTTGCAGAGATAGTCCCAGAGAAGTCCCGAACCAGTATATACGCTTTGGATAGATCATTCGAGTCCGTACTATCATCATTTGCTCCTCCAGTGGTTGGCTTACTGGCTCAGCATGTTTATGGCTATAAGCCCATCTCTGAAGGATCTGAAGATATTGCTACGGACAGGGGGAATGGCGCTTCGCTCGCAAGGGCACTATACACAGCAATTGGAGTTCCCATGGCGCTTTGTTGCTTCATCTATTCTTTTCTCTACTGCACCTACCCAAGAGACAGGGAGCGGGCCAAAATGGACGCTTTGATAGAATCAGAGATGCAAATGCTAGAGTCTGATGGTTGGCATCCAAGACAGCAGAGTTCTCAAGTCCGGCTCCCTGAATCGAAAGAGCTTTATTTGGATGAACAAAGTGTTGTTGAAATAGATTATGAAGGGGGGAGAGAGAGTCTTGATTTTGATGAAGGCGATGACAAGACGCTACTTTACCGCCAGTTGACATTGTCCAACTTGGGGAAATAGCTTCCCGGAGGAGGAAGAGCCCGCTTGACCTCTCAAAGCTTCCATCGCTATGATCTGCTCGCATCATTGGAATTCTTTCGTGAAACCTCGGTTAATACACATCACACAGGAGAATTACAGTTTGTGAAGATAACGGCAATTTTTATAGGACAGTCAAGATGTTTTAGGATTCGCGCAAGAACAAGAATCTATCACCCGAGTAGACGAATTGTTATCAACCAGAAACAGTTGAAAGCTGTTGGAATTTCTAGAGCATGCTTGGATTTTTTATTTCTAACTGCGATTTTGTATACCATACAACCCTTCCGTTCGTTGTATCCAAACATTGATATCTGTAGATCTGGAAATATATTTACCGCTTTGCTGTCCGGGGTTGTGTGATTCAGGTTGAATATGCTTAATCATGCGTTTGAGTTCAATTTTGTGTATGTTTCAAGAATCGATTTTTTTTTCCAATATTGGTTAGAAACTGTCTATAACCCTGAATTCCAAACGCCTCTGCCGAGGCTCGAACCCTAGTCTCCCTTGTGGGAGGACTAGGAGATAACCGCTGGGCTACAAGCCCTTTGGGAGCTTGAAAATGCTGGATTGAAAATTACTTTGTGTTTATAGTCATATTAAAGCTTTTGTTGGCCCGGACATCATATTATTAATATATGTAAAAAAAAAAAAGCTTATTAATTATTTTGATAACGAAAACACCATTCGTCCAATTGTTAGGCTTCGTTGTATGGTTTTTTGAAGCTGAGTCTGGTATCCATTTATTTGAAAATGGAGAATTGAGGAGAAAATTGTGGAGGCAAATTTTAAAAATAAATAAAAGAGAATGTAAATTGGAGTTATTTTTTTTGAATAAAACACGTTATTCTGAGTCTCTAAAACCCTAGTTTCAAACTTCTTTTCAATTATATCCTTGAAAATAATACTTATATTTACCCTAAAGTTGTAAAGTTGTCTAACAATCTTCAAAATTTACACTTTCATGCACAGAATATTTTAATTTTTGTGCTCATGTTTGAATTTTTTATAAAAACGCACACACAGTTTTTTTTTTTTTTTTAAATGCTTAAGTTTTTGGTACAATTTGGTTGTTCCGGGTGGGGTTTTTTTTCAAGATTATAATAGAAAAGTGCTCTCCTACGTCAATTTTCTGAATTCACCATTAGTTAGTGATACTGTAAACTCTTTAACGTGTTGATTCCCTGACTCGTATATTAAAAGTCAATTTTAATATAAATAAAATTGAACGCTGTGAAAATTTTGAAACTTCCACTTTCTAATGCTATTGAGGATTAAAAAAATACATTCTAATGGTAATTGCTGCCAAAAGAATCCATTACGGAAAGCGAGTTCTAAATAAACTAATTGTTACCAGAAGCTTCAAACAAAGGCCCGTCTAGCTCAGTTGGTAGAGCGCAAGGCTCTTAACCTTGTGGTCGTGGGTTCGAGCCCCACGGTGGGCGATTAGAAGTTCTTTTTCCTTTTTCGTTTTTTTGAATCAGTTTCTACCCGAGAGGCCTGTGTGATCAATCATTATTATTGCTGTTGCTTATTTTGGCTACAATCCTTCGAAATTTTCTTCGCTCCCGCTCTCAACTCTTAATCCACGCACTCACGAATTCCAATGATTTGGTGGGATTTTGAAAGGTGCTTCCCCCACATGTGCATTACGTGACTTAGTTGGGAGACATTTATTCACCACGCATTCGTATGGAGAGTTCAAACACCTTTATCCACCTCGAATTTGCGCGATAAATAAAGGTGTTTGGACACCGCGTAACGTTGACCCAAAATCATCCAAGTATTGAAGTATAGATAACTTTTTCTTCTAGATTTCCCATTTGGTTGTTGGTATATTTAGTTTAGTTATTAAACTCTTCTCATCTAATGCCACTCCCAACCCTTCCCACCTTTTATATTAACAAAACATTTGACAACTACTTTACAAGTTGTTGTTATTACTTCTCCCTCATCCCACAAATAATGAGGACATTTCTTTCCAGTACTTTTTCTTTGAATTGGGATGGTGCTGTGCGAAGCACCGTGCTGCGCACCTTTGAGCTATCGGATCATGCATTTGATGGTTCAGATCTCATCTCGGCAATGAATGGCGTTCGATCGTTGGTTGCTGAGATGAGATCCGAGCCGTCATATGCACGATCTGACGGTTCGGAGGTACGCAGTACGGTGTTGCGCACACTCCTGCACAGCACCAAACCGAAGTCTTTTTTCTTTTCTGTTCTTTTTTAATTTTTATAAACAAATAGAAGTAATGCAAATTTTTAAACACCCAACCATGGGGACCAAAAGTGTGTTTGGGTTTTCTCAGTAGGATGAAATTAAAATGGGTACAATGCACGTGTCCAGTTCAAACATAGAATAAGGCTAGTTTGGCCTAGCTTTATTTATTTATTTATAAATTTTTTTCCATACGAATTTTCGTTTGTTTGGTGTCAATTTTTTATGAATTATTAGTTCGTATCGAATAAGAGAAATTTTTTAAGTAAAATAAATAAGAAAAAACTTTTAGAAAGTTTACTAAAAGATAAAAAAAAAGTCGCTGCACTTTGATTATTTTTGTTTTAAATTTTTCCTCATAGCTTTTTACTATATACCTCCGTCTAATTTTTTGGGTGTTTACTATCCGAACCTGTCAAAAAGTTGTCTTTACTATTCAAATAATAGTTGTTTGGATTATTCTAACATCCGTCCAAAGGGTGTATAATAATAGGTAAAAAGTGCATTGATATCCGAAAAAAACTGTATTGATATTTGTAAAAGTTTATTAAAATCCGTGAGATATACATTGATTTCCGAACTTGTTACCAAAACCGAGAAGAAAACAAGTTAACCTGCATAGGTCATATCCATTGATCTCCTCCCTTTTTTAAGGGAAAATGATGGCCAATGACGTGTTTTGATAATTAATATCCGTTAATGACATTTTCAGTATTAACAAATGTTCTCAGCATGTCCTTAGCGGACATTAATTATAAAAACATGTCATGGGCCATCATTTCCCCCTTTTTTTATTAGCAAAATTCCAAATACTGCTGTAGGGTTGTTTTCGACAGGAACATGGCTCATGTACTCCATACCCAATTTTGGAAAAATCTTCAAGACCAGAGTTTACCCTAATCAGGATTAAATGTTGGTCCACATAGTACTATTAACGTTGTTAATGCCAGACGCCTGGCCTTGAGAGGGAAATTTGATTAAGATTGATGGCAACATTGATATTGAATAATTAAAGTAAACATTATGATGAAGATTCTTAAGCCTAGGAGCTTCAATTATTATTATTTTTGTTTGCTTAATTAAGGAATTTCCAATTTTTTTATTACTCTATTGGGTGTGCTCCAAGTTTTGGTTGCAGTGTATTGTGGGACACATCATTATGCAACCCTCACGTTGTGTTGGGTCCATATCTTTTCTATGCCCACTTCACCTTTTCTTACTTTCTTCACTGCAATCTTTTCATTTTTTTTTGCCCCGTATTACAAGTTGTCTCGGGCCAACTTGCGCACGCCTCATATTAATCTCCACAGCCCTTCCCACAGTCCTCGATTTCTATGCGTATACGTGAGGTGAGATAATTGCAAAAATTACTGGCGAAAATAATTAAACCTAAAACCTGAGCAAACCCCTAAATCCCGGTCAAGACGGCCAAATGTGTATGTGTTGATAACGATGATAACCAAATGTGTATTTCTTCGTTACATCTTTGGGTTTGGGATCAGGTCCAGTTTTCTTGTGGCTGAGTCATGTTCAGCTCGACCTTTCAAGGGTCCATTTTGGTCTACAAGAATGATCGCAACCGTCTATAGTGTACCTCAGCTGAGAATAATATCCATGCAAAAACAACAATTTCATCAAATAATGCTTCTTAAATGCACAAATAATGTTTTTGTGCAAGGACAAATCGGCAGCCGAATTTGGTTTGAAACTCTGACTATTAATTCTTTTTGCACAAAAGTGATTTACTCGTATAGAAAATGGCAGCCGATGGTGGCCTTAATGATGTTGTTAGCGTGATCTGCAAGGTGAATGGTTCCGATAATCATTTTGGGTCCGGAAAATCCAAAAAAATCCCAAAACTGGCTGGGATTGTACGTATTATTAAGAAACTAACCAGAGAGTTCAGGGCCCCATACATTTCTTTATGGGTCAACTAGACCCATCCATACTCGATTGCTACACTTAAATTGATTAATAAGTAGAAGAAGTAATCAACGAGTAATTAATCCAGACCGACACTCTCTCCGCAGAAATATCAAGGCTCATAAAAATCATTGGCAGGAGAAAACATTAATCGGAAAGTGTTGAACAAATTGTAAGCCTATAGTCATTATGTTTGTGCACCACCTTTTTTATACCATTTGATGTTTTACTAGCTAAACACGTAGTGAGCAGGGTGACGCGTCAGAACATGCACAATTTGGGAAAGGCCCAGCTCAGCAGCCAATGCCCTAAGCGACCATACGGGTTGTTTGGCCCATGTCATCATGAGCGTGCCGAGGCCAATTGTCAGTACCAAAAATGTTATTTGTGACGTCAGAATGGGCACGAGCTGGTTTGGAGGTCAAGGCAAGTTACTCGCTATAAAACGTAGAATACAATACCCTAGAGAAGAGAGCTATGTCATCCTAACTCACTCTAGCATTGTACTTCCCTTTTTTGAATAGCCATCAGAGTGCCTATTCACTACTAATCGTCTCCAGCCAAGTAGGCGCTAACGCGGTTCTCTATCTTGCAGAGTTGGATTGGGAAGGAGGATTTCATCCCATATCCAGGTTGGGAGATATGAGTGAAGAGATTTAAATTGAACACCACCCCACAATAAATGAAACCAATATCTGATCACCGGATAGACATCAAATTACACAGGAGATTATATCGTGCATATAGGTCTAGAGATCAAAACAAAAATTATACTAAAATGTAGTATGTAATTAAGTTCATGCATATTAAATTATTGGAAATTTACATATATAAGGTTATACAAGAAATTTTCATTATATACACGTGTTATAGATTCGTGAGTTTAATTGGATCCGATCCAAATATTTTCAAGCTCGTAGACTCCATGACTCATTTATTAAACGAGTCTAGAATTGAGGCTCAAGTTCGGTTAATTTGATAGACGAATCGAACTCAAATAAACTTTTTATCAAGTCGAGCCTCGTACAGTTCATAAATGTCCAGGTGTACTTGCAGCTCGATCCACACCAACTTTACTTTTGGAAATCAAAAAAATTTGAATTCCGTTTCCCGTAACAGTAGCCAAGAAGCAACTGGGGTGTAACGGATAACTTTATCCTTATACGTGACATACCGCATATAACGCACACGAACAACTGATTTTCAAAATTGACCTTGACAAAGCCTATGACAAAGTTTCTTGGAAGTTCCTTGATGATACTCTCATTTTCTTTAATCATGATCTGATGCTCTTTGGCCAGGCTAATCTTTCCTTTTGTAGGACCATTATGGAGGTCCTTGGCACTTTCTGTGATATGTCTGGACAGACCATCAGTTTTGCTAAGTCCAAGCTTTTTGTTTCCCCTAATGTTCGTAGGAGAAAAGCTAGAAGATTTAGTGACTTTTGTGGCATCCCTTTTACTAATGATCTTTGTAAATACCTCAGAGTTCCTTTATTTCACAAAAGAGTTAGCAAAAATCACTTTAAACAACTTATTGAAAAAATGGAGAGGAAGCTGTCTGGATGGAAGTCTAATACCCTTAGGCTTTCTGGGAGAGCCACCTTGGCTCAGTCTGTTACCACCACTATCCCTAGTTATACCATGCAAACCATGTAATTACCAGCCTCTGTTTGTGAGAAACTTGACAGGCTTAACAGACACTTCATTTGGGGTGAGACCCCTGGCAAGAAAAAACTGCACTTGGTTAATTGGGAAAAAGTGTGTAAAAGCAAAGACTGTGGTGGTTTGGGCATTAAATCTGCTAGAAAGCAGAATATGGCCCTTCTTGCTAAACTGGGATGGAAAGTGAATGGTAAAGATCATGATTTCTTTTCTTGGCCTAGAAAAAGGCCTCCCTCTCTTAATTGGAGAAGCATTAATTGTGGATACCCAATCTGTCATTTCCAAGGGCCTGAAATGGGTCATTGGGGGATGGTAAATCTATGGATATATGGAAGGATTGGTGGTGTGGGGAAACTTCTTTGGCTCTATTGTTCCCTGGTAATCACACCAATTCTAACGCTAAAGTTGTGGAGCTTATTGAGCATGGTAGATGGAATTTGGATATGCTCTTCCCGTTAGTGGACCAAGGTGTGATTGATTCCATTTCCAGAATCAAACTCCCTTTGGTTCCTAACGTGCCTGATTACCCCACCTAGGCGGGTTCCCCTAGTGGGAATTTTTCAGTTGCGGCTGCTTATAATCTGATTAACAAAGACGAAGCGGATGTAAAGGGAAGGAAATGGTTTTGGAAACTAAAATTACCTGCTAAATTCAAAACTTTTATTTGGCTTATTCTCCTTCAAAAATTACCCGCTAACAAGCTCCGTGCCAGAAGAGGAATTGTTACCTTGGATTTATGCCCGAGATGTAACAATCTCCCTGAAGACATAGATCACCTGTTCAGAGATTGCCCCAAAGCTGTTGAGCTTTGGAATGCAATCACTTTAGGCCAAAGCAAGCGAAGGGGATGGGATAGACCTTTATCCGAATGGTTACATTTGAACCTAAAGTTTAAAAATTCTGCGAGCATAGATGGAATATTAACTTGGCCTACTCTATTTATCACTTCTCTTCGGCAAATTTGGAAAGACCGTAATAAATTTTTTTTTGATAATATGGACTTGGCGGTTTCCATTAGTGCCAAGCTAATATACTCTTATGCACACGAGATTGAGGAAGCCTTTAAATCTCTCCGCATGCATGGCCCGCCCCATTCACAATGTGCTAATTGGTTTGCTCCTTGTACAGGTTCAATCAAGTTAAACACAGATGGTTGTTGGTATGAATCAAATGGTAAATGAGGCTTCAGAGGATTGTTTCGAGACTCAAAGGGCAACTGGATCCTAAGGTTCTTTGGTAAGCCCGTCTGCGACTAGGGCTTACTATTATCCTGGAGAAAAGTTTGGCAAATGTTACTATTGAATCAGATTCTCTTGTTGCTGTTGAGCTCATCTATGAGGGCAATTTAGGTAATCACGCTCAAAGTATCATCATAACTAAACCTCATGGGCTGCTAAACTACACGGGCACCAAGTTATCCCACACTTACCTCAATGCCAATCAATGTGCCGACCATCTTGCACACTTGGGAGCCAAACATAACGACGAGCTAATTATTGCAGTGACTACCCCCATCTCCCTACTGGAGTTCTTGATTAAAGATAGTCTTCTTCTTAAGCAGACTTTAGATTAGTGCTCTTTGGACTTATCTCGGGCTATTCTATCCTTTATCTTTGTTATGACACTATTGTGGACCTTGTTTTTTTAGTTAATTGACTTTCCGACGTACCAAAAAAAAAACTGATTTTATACTGTACTTTTGGAGGGCGCAATTGCCCTTTCTATATGCACCTCTTTTAATTCATTCCTTTTTTTTTTAACTTCTCTTCTTAGATAAAGTTTACGTTTGAAGCTTTTTAAAGCAAGTTTATCTTTTCTGGTAAGCCTAGTAACGAATTTCAGATTCAGGGTTTTTTTATGTGGCATGGACACAGTTTTGGTACTTACCCAAAATAAATCGTAATTCTTGTGTTAAGTCGCAGAAAATTTTATATTTTTCAAACTAGGAAAAAAGTAGAGACATTGTGTAAATAGGAACATTTCTAAAAAACAGTGCGTGTATGTGTGTGAGAGGGAGAGATTTGGTAGAGGACTCTTATTTGTATTTTTCTTTGAAAAAGTTTGTGATTAGAGATACTTTGACAAGAAATTGAGGTGGGCGGGGTAGAGATAGAGTTGTGACTCTACTTTTTTTTTTATTGCACCGACTACAATCTTAACGCAAAAGAATTTCGTAGAGTTGTATTCTCATTTTCATCTCATTGAAAAGTACCCTGTGGTTTATTATATGGAGGGAAGAGGTCGATGTGAATCAGGAACGATAGAGTTTTAACTTGATTGAATTTATTTTGCCTTTGTTTGATTTCCCACTTTAATTCATTTTGAAACGTAAAATGGTGTTTTCTATTTTTGAGAAAATAATCCTCTGCTACTGCCCTACCACTCATTTACTTACATGTATACTTGTTTAATTGATTTCTCTAAACTTGATTTTCTTATATTCAATTCAATATTTGCTTTTAAGTTGATCCCTTTTAATTAGGTTAATTTTTCTACAGTAAAAAAGAAACACACAATTCTTCTAAAAGTTTCTTCGGGGGAAAAACATAAACTATTTTTTGAGTTTTTTTGGAATAATATTGATGAGTGGAGGAGGATGCTATGTTGGGTTTTTTTTTTTTTGCCTTTGCTTTTAAGAGGCTAAGGGGATATTCAAGAATAATTATATTCATTATAATCTAACACTAAGCCTAACCGCTCCTAGAAAAATATTCATTTCAATTTCAATCCCCTTCTATATGATTATGTTAACAAGTTAACTTGCATAACCGCAAGAGATTTGTTTAAGTGGGTATGAGAAAGCAACTAAAGGACTTACCTCTTAGGAGGTCGCAAGTTCGAATTCCATGAAGATTATACATTTCAAACCTTGAAGCCAGTAAAAGTTTGTCCGATCGTTAATTTTAAAACTCCAGAATTAGTCGAGACGCAAGGTAAGCTAACTCAGGCATCCGCTTATAGGAAACACAAGCGAACTGCACAGGTAAGTCGTACTATCCATTCTCTTTTTTTAATGGGCAAAATTCCAAATACTGCTGTAGGGTTGTTTTCGGCAGGAACATGGCTCATGGGACTCCGTACCCAATTTTCCAAAAATCACAATCAGATTACCCCTAATCAGGATTAATGCTGGTCAATATGGTACTATTAACGTTGTTAATGTCAGATAGTGCTTAATATTGCTAAGATTGATAGCAACATTGATATTGATTAATTAAAGTAAACATAACGATAAGATTCTTAAACCTAGGGGCTTCAATTATTTATATTTTTATTTATTATTTTATTTTTTGCTTAATTAAGGAATCTCCATTTTTTTTTATTATTGGGTGTACTCCAAGTTTTGGTTGCAGTGTATTGTGGGACACATCATTATACAACCCTCACGTTGTGTTGGGTCCATATCCTTTTCTATGCCCATTTCACCTTTTCTTACTTTCTTCATTGCAATCTTTTTTTTTCTTTTTTCTATTTTTTTTATTAAAGGGTGTCCCAAGTCAGCTTGCGCACACTTAACACTAATCTCTATAGGCCCTCCCACAGTCCTTAATTTCCACGCATATACATGAGGTGAGGTGGCTCCAAAAATTGTTGGCGAGAATAACTGAACCTAAAACTTGAGCAAACCCCTAAGTCCCAGTCATGACGGCTAAATGTGTATTTCTTAGTAATGATGATACCCAAATGTGTATTCCGATCTTTCAAGGGTCCATTTCGGTCTAAAAGAATGATCGCACCCGTCCACTTTGTACCTCACTGCGAAGAGTATCCATGGAAAGCAACGATTTTTTATCGAATAATGCTTTTTAAATGTACAAATGATGTTTGTGCAAGGACAAATCGGCAGCCAAATTTGATGTGAAACTCTAACTATTCATTAATTCTTTTTGCACAAAAGTGCTTTACTCATATAGAAGATGGCAGCCAATGGCGGCAATGATATTCTCAACGTGATCTACAAGGTGGACGGTTTTGATAATCATTTTGTGTCCGGACCAGAGGGTTCGAAGCCCCATACATTTCTTTATGGGTCAACTAGACCCGTCCATAGTCATTTGCAACACTGAAATTGATTAGGTACAAGAAGTTAAGTAATTAATCCAGACCGACAGTACTCTCTCTCCAGAAATATTAAGGCTCAGAAAAATCATTGGGAGGAGAAAACATTACTCGGAAAGTGTTGAACAAATTGTATGCATGCCTAGATAGTCTATGTTTGTGCTCCATATTTTGATATTATTTGATGGTTTACTAGCTATACACGCAGTGAGCAGGATGACGCATCAGAACATGCACAATTTGGGAAAGGCCCAGCCCAGCGACCAATGCCCTAAGCAACCGTACGGGTTGTTGGGTAATCACGAGCGGGCCGAGGTGCTACGTCTGCTCATGGAACATTATGTATTTTGTTAAGAGAGCCACGTTAGTGCCGCACCACGTGGCAACAATGATGGATCGGCCACATGGCACCGTCAGCGTGGCACCCAGCAATCGTCAAGCATGATGTCAAAACCTAAAATGTTATTTGTGATGTCAGAAGGGGCACGAACAAGCTTGGAGGCCAAGGCAAGTTACTTGCTATAAAATAGCAAAGGTACAGCACATGCAATACCCTAGAGAAGAGAGCTACACCGTCCTAACTCACTCTAGCACTATACTTTCCTTTTTTGAATAGGGGCTTACTTAGCACGGTGAGCGTATTCACTATTATTGATCATCTCCAGCCAGGCAGGCACTAACGCGATTCTCTATCTTGCAAAGTTGGGTTGGAAAGAAGGATTTCATCCCATATATTATCCAGGTTGAAAGATCTGAAGGAAGAGATCCAGATTGAACACCACCCCACAATAAATGAAACCAACATCTCACTGGATAGA
>BPLS01000151.1:0-24938 GCA_019656275.1 Rhododendron kiyosumense | reverse complement strand
CATCAAATAACACATGATCAGATTATGCCGTGCAAGGTGAAAGATCATACTATCCATCAAATAACACATGATCAGATTATGCCGTGCAAGGTGAAAGATCATACGGCAACTGGATGATGTGCAGAAATATGATCAATGAGACAACAAGAGTTACGGGAAGAATTTGCGCTCATTATCCAATTTTGGAAGTTGAGAAGTTTTGCCTAAATGCCTCTGATCTCCCTTCCAAGAAAAGAAAGAGGCAAAAGTGATGGGAGAAGTAATTGAGATAGTTAAAAATGGTAAGAAATGGTTTTTGTAGTAATTTCCAATAAAACTAAATATTTGCTCCATTTATCCTGCAAAGTTAGTGCACCACGAAACACATGTAATTTTCGGGTTAGATGATAAAGTAATTTCCCACATGATTTTAAAACATACTCCTATTTTCCATCGATTAAGATATTAAGTTCCCTGTAAAAAAAAGTTAAAATATTTGATGAGCCAAGCTCGTGCGAATTGGCCTAGGCTTAAGTCCGGCTTGAGCTTGACGAGCCAATACAGTGAATGTATTTATGCATGCATACAAGTCTGGAGTTGAAGACAAAAATTTTAGAATGTAGGTAATTAAGTTCATTCATATTAAATTATTGAAATTTACATATGTAAGGTTTTATATGAAATTTTCAATATGTGTTATAGATTCACGATCCTAATTTGAGCTGAATATTTTCAGGCTCATAGACTCATGCTTCACTCATTTATTAAACGAGTCTAAAATTAAGACTCAATTTCAGCTAATTTGGTAGACGAATCAAACTCAAATAAACTTTTATCAAGTCGAGTCATGTACGGTTCACAAATATCTCGGTGTACTTGCAGCTCGATCCACACCAACTTTACTTTTGGAAATCAAAAAAATTTGAATTCCGTTTCCCGTAACAGTAGCCAAGAAGCAACTGGGGTGAAACGGACAACTTTATCCTTGTATACGTGACGTACCGTATAACGCACACGAACTACTGATTTTATACTACTTTTGTAGGACGCAATTGCCCTTTCTATATCAGAAATGATACACATACAGTAAAACCTGTACAAACAGTATACACAGATCACTTTTGGATCCGTTTCAACTTTCAAGTCCCAAAAAAATGATCAGAACCGTTTATTCTATTCAAAATTTGTTTTTAAGGGTTCTTATAAAAAATCATCTCAATTAGATATCGTTAAAGGCGTTTACAAATCATCCAGCTTTGCTTCAAAATTTAGGCTAAATTTTGAAGCAAAGCTGGATGATTCGTAAACGCCTCTAACAATGTCGTTTTGAGATGATTTTTATGAGAGGGCCTTAAAAATCAAATTTTGAACAAAATTAGCAGCTCCGATCATTTTTGTGAAACACAAAATGGGTCCAAAAGTGATCTATGTATGCTGTACGTGTAGCACTTCTGTTTCTATATGCACCTTATTTTTAATTCATTCTTCTTTTTTTAGTAACTTCTCTTTTTAGCTAAGTTTACGTTTGAAGATTTTTAAAGTAAAGTTTTGACGTAGTTTATCTTTTCTTGTAAGCCTAGTAAACGAATTTCAGATTCAGGATTTATGCGGCATGAACACAATTCTTGTTACTTACCCAAAACAAATCGTAATTCTTGTGTTAAGTCTTAATATTTTTTTTTTTTTCAAACTAGGAAAAAAAATTAGAGACATAATGTGTTTGTGAATGGGAGGGAGAGATTCGGTAGAAGACTCTTACTTGTATTTTCATTGAAAAAGTGTGTGATTGGAGATTATTTGATAAGAAATTGTGAGAGAGAGAGAGATAGAGTTGTGACTTTCTTTTTTTGATTGCGCCGACTATAATCTTAACAAAAGTAGAGTTGTATTCTCATTTTCATCTTTATTAAGTCGTTGAAAAGTACGTTGTGGTTTATTACATACAGGGAAGAGGTCGATGTGATCAGGAACGATAGAATTTTAACCTGATTGAAATTATTTCGCCTTTGTTCGATTTCCCATTTTAATTCGTTTTAAAAATTAAAATGGTGTTCGGTTTCCATTTTTGAAAAAATAATCCCCTGCTACTCATTTATTTACAATGTATACCTGTCATAAAAATCTTCTCTTTTACGGTATAATAGATGAATCTCACGTTTTTCCATATCTCTCTCAAATCAGTTCAGATTTGCACCCGAAAACCCTTGTTTGGCGAAATTTTCTCCCCTCTTTATTTATCTCGATAAGATAAATTTTAAAAACAAAAATAGACACCAAACTTGAAAAAATCGAGTAAGAAAGAAAAATAAAACTAATTCAAAAAAACAAGTGGGAATCCGAGGTTATTTTGGGAAACAGAAACGAAACAGGAGCAGCAGATGGAGCCTCTCTGTCAAAGTGGTGCACGTGGCTCCCCCCTTTAAAAAACAAAACAAAATCCGATAAAAGGCGGAACCAAAATTCAAAATTACGAAAGGATTTTTAAAAACGGAGAACAGAAGACCAGCCAGCGTGATAGAGAGAGAGAGAGAGAGAGAGAGAGAGAGAGAGAATCACTATAATAGGAGTAGTCGTAGCTCCCAAAAACACCAACCAGAGAGAGAGAAAGAAGAGAGAGAGAACGGAGGACAGCGTCGTCATTTCGAGGCAACCAACGGATCTCACAGTTGCGTGCGTGAAGAGAGAGAGAGAGAGAGAGAGAGAGAGAGAGACACAACACACTCATAGAGAGTGACTTTTTAGAGAGAGAGAGTTGTGTGTCCGGATTCTTCGCTCTGTTTCTCGATTTTTTTTCCTTGATTCGAGCATTTTGGTTTGGTCAAACAATGGAGAGAACAACTCCGGTGAGAAAGCCTCACACTTCCACGGCAGATCTGCTCGTCTGGTCCGAAATACCCCCCGCCGACACACCCGCCTCCGCTCCTCGCTCCAACGCCCGCTCCCACCAGGTTCCCCTATCCCTCTCCCTCCTCTCCTCTCCTCTCTCTCTCGTCAATTTTTATTTTTTGTTGATTATTTTGTATTTTTGTGGGGGATAATGGCTGGCAGCCGTCGGATGGGATCAGTAAGGTGGTGTTCGGAGGACAGGTCACGGACGAAGAAGTCGAGAGCTTGAACAAAAGGTCAGAGATCTGGACCCACTCAAACCTTAATTGTTTTGTATGTACAATATCGATGTATGCTCATTTCTCTTGACTATGGAGTATTATTCTTTGTTTTTTTTGGGTTGTGGTCTTGTTAAATCACGAGGCAATAAATGTTTTGCCGCCTGCGGTGGACTGTCTTGGAAAATTTGTCTGTTTGGGTTTCGGCTTTTATTTCTTGTTTTTTTTGTCTGCTTCCTCTCATATGTGTTTTTTTTTTTTTTTACGGTATTGTTTTTCATCATCTTATTATTATTGTTTTTCGAGATTTAGAAAATTTTGCTCTGTTAATTGATCTCAATTTTCTGTGTGTGTGTGTGCGTGTGTGTGTTGATCTTGTTGGAGGGAAATGCTTGATCTTTATGCTCAGATCTTTTACGTGTTACTAGATTTCTGTAAAACCTGATTTTGAAATTAGATTAGATACTCCATATCCTATGTTTTTCTTTCGCCTTTTTAAAGGCCGGTGCTATTTTTTTCGTAAAAAAATAAACCACTTGAATGTCTAATTTTTTGTATTTTTTTGCACACATCAAGGACCTAGTCAATCAACCTTTAAATTGATACGAGAACAATTGGAAAAAATCAGATCATAAGTGCTTCTGAATCGAAAAATTAACACGGTTTTCCAAAAACGACGATTAAAATGAGTCGGAGGGACTAGGGAGTATATCAAAGGGAATTGGATGAGGCCATCAACTGTATGAATGTTAAATTCACGTAAACATTCCCCCCAAAGCCTCTCCACTCTTTTACTCAAACACTTATCAAATTATTTTTATACTTGATACTTCTTTACTCATTTTTCAGTCAAATCAAGAAGGACAACTATTTATTTTCCTCTTATCTGGTTCCAAATATTGAAGTCTATTTCGTGGGTTTCAATTTTACGACTGCCCTTTACTCAAATTTGTGCTTAAATCTAAATTTATCCATTCCTAATCCTTTTGCTCAAATGTAAGGAAAAGTTTGAATATTGGCTGTAGATGGGCTGGGAAATCCAGATAACTCATTAAGTCAGTATTATAGGGGTAAAATCTGCTATGAACATCATGGGGTTTGAAGACCCTGGGTTTTAATTGCACTGGACAAGCATCACAGAACCACAACAATTGTTAGGGCTACTCGTCTACTATGTTAAGTAAGGTTACGGTTCCTAATTAGCATAACATGTCACTTTAGCTGCATTTGGATCAAGGATTTTTTGGCAGGAAACGAAAAGGTGAAGGTAGAGATAAGAATAATGGAGTAAGAAGGTTGATAGACATGATAAAGAATAATGCAGTTAAAAAGCTAATTTTTCCCTACCATTTTCTTTTGCATCGTTATATCCCTCCTCAAATGCTTGATCCAATTACATCCTAAGGCTCAAAACTTCGGCATTTTTCCAATTATTTGAGGGATGCTAGTTATTTAACGTTCCCTGGATTTCTTAGCTTTCTGATTGTCAGAAAATAATTGTTCACATCACTAAACATTGTGATTTTGCTTGTATCAATTTGCTCTATATATTCAAACACATCTTTTGATTGTTCCATCTACTCCTTTCACATGGTCATATAGAGTAAGATGGGGGATACGACTGATTTAAGGGTTTGGTAATCATCAGGAGATCCAATGTACTCTTATCTTGTTCTAAAATCCTAGTTTCTCTCTGTGGTTTACACTGTTTTGCAATTTTCAGTGTGTTTGGGTACTTCAAGGATTTATTATGTATTCAGCAAGCTAAAAGCTGAATTTATTCGTTAAAAGTGAAACAATAACATTTTGCACATGATAATAAACTTTTACTGGTCAATATTCATTTTTCACTTGTCTTGTTTCACCCACATGGTGATGACTGATGATGGATTAGTTGAGTTCTTTTCTTGTCTATACACGGATGCTGAAACAGTTTGCTTTGCAACATTCCAGGAAACCTTGTTCAGGGTACAAATTAAAGGAGATTACTGGTAGCGGCATTTTTGCTGCTGGTTCAGAAAATGGAACAGAAGAATCTGATGCCAACCCTATCCCAAATAGGCGCATGTACCAGGTATATGACGAAAGTTGCTATGCTCAAAACTCTTTTGCTGTCTGTTTAGCATTGAAACATTGCTGTACACCATAATTCACCTTGTATACTACTAATGGTTGGAGATTTAATCAGCAAGCAGTTTCTGGAATCAGTCACATCTCATTTGCCGAAGAAGAAGCTGTCTCTCCCAAGAAGCCTACGGCACCGGCTGAGGTTGCAAAGCAGCGAGAGTTGAGTGGGAACCTAGATAGTGAATCCGAGGCAAAGTTGAAGAAGCAACTTTCTGATGCTAAGTGCAAGGAGCTTAGTGGGCATGACATCTTCGCCCCGCCTCCAGAAATTCAACCACGGCCATTGGCTGCTCGAGCATTGGCGCTAAGGGAAAGCATAGAAATTGGAGAATCTGCACCAATTAATGTACCCTCAGCTGTTAAAGTGTCTAACGTAAGTGAATTGGTGGTGTTTTTGCCTTGGGGGAATTTGGAAAAAAGCATGGTTTCATCTCATAGCGTAGAGAACTACATTTTTACTAAATTCAAAACTTTCATGTTACTGCAAGAATAAATGAGTGCCCAAGTGGAAGCATATTAGATTGAATGACCCTAGCTTTTTGGTTCGAAAAACCTTACAGGCAGCTATCAACCTTGTTGCTCTACATAGTGTTTGTCAAGACTATTTATTAGTAAAAGCTAATTCTTAAAATCAGCAACCTTAAGTAATAGTTTTCAGAGTCAAGTTTAACCAAATTTTGAAGCTATCTTTGGCCCAAAAGCTGAAGCAGAAGCTGCGGCAAACACACTGGCATAACACCCCCATAATCCCTTGATATTTTCTGTTCCACTAGATTTTGCTTATGCATATTTGCATGCATTTCTTTTTTTCCGTGCTCTCATACAATATTGGTCTTTATTATTCAATACAGCCTGGTGGAGGTCCGGGCAATGGTATCAGTGAGGAAGCTGTAATTAAAACCGCGAAGAAGATTCCTACCCAGAAATTTGCAGAGCTGAGCGGAAATAACATTTTCAAAGGAGATGCTAACCCAACATCTGCTGAGAGATCATTGAGTTCAGCTAAACTGCGAGAAATCAGTGGCAACGATATTTTTGCCGATGGGAAGGCAGAATCTCGCGACTACTTTGGGGGGGTCCGTAAGCCTCCGGGTGGCAGCAGCAGCATTGCTTTGGTTTAACTTGTTTTAGGGGCTAAACTCACTTACTTTTACATCTTTTACTGAAGTGTCTGGTTTTATCTTATCTCTAGGGAAAATAATTTCCTGTGATTTAACCTTGTGTTATGGGTTTTGGTGTGTCCTGGTATTTAACATGTCAACTAGAGCTATGGATAAACGGCTAATTGGGTTGTATGTCCATAATCTCGTATTCTCCGGGTACTTCTCTTGACGGATTGCATTGGAGTCTTGGTTTGTGGTTGCTTTGAAACCTTGTGTAGTATTCTTGTTGCAGATTTGGGCTATAAACTGAGAATTATTTTGGTGATGTCAAATGGAGTGCTTCATTTGATGTGTTTACTGTAGTATGCAAAGTGTTTTAACAAGTAATAATTACTTGTATATTTCAGGCTAACACGCGGGTTTTGTTCTACTGGATTGAGATCTTGAATCTACAAGTAAGTTGGAGGAATCATTCCAGTATTTTCAGCAGTGCTTTCGTGTAACTTTAGGGTTAACTTAATTTTGCATCATTTGTAAAATGTGTCTCGGTTCTGTTTTATTTTCATGAGTTATCTTGTTGCAGATTTGGTAAATTGAGAATCATTTCATTGTCTGAAATTCTGTGGTTATAAGAACTTGATGCTGCTTGGTTACTTTGAATTTACTGGTGAGAGTGATTGAAACAATTTAGGTTCGGCTCATTTATTAAACAGGACTAATATTGAGGCTCAAGTTCGGTTTGTTTAGGACCTGAATCGAACTCGAATGAGCCTTTATCGAGTCGAGTCTCGAATAGTTCACTAATAGCTCGGTTTGCTTTTATCGAATCAAGTTTCGAACAGTTCATGAATAGCTCGGTTTGCTTGTAACCATATGTCAGTGTCAGTCGGAAGACCACTTGTAGGCTTTATCCATCCAGCTGCCCTAATCATACTTCCATTATTTTATCCTTTGAAAGGGACCTAAATTATTCTACTCCCTCTTTTTCTACTCCTTTGTTCATTTTTACTACTCTTGACATATTAAAAAAATCGCCTATACTTTTTTATTGTATTTGTATAGATGATTTCGTAATATTTACACTATCTCGGAAAAAAAAAATGATAATACATTAGTTGTCCGATCCAAAGTCATATTGTCGAAGACAAACGAAAAATTCAAAATAGTAAGGCACTATTTTTCTTCCGATCGATCAAAGGGAATAAGATGAGGGAAAACTAGAATTCAAAATAGTAAGACTTAAACCTAGATACCATCAAAGGATTGCCTCAACAATGAATTATTTTGAGTACCATGTAATATGTCACCACTGTATTGGCAAGATGCATCCCATTTCTCATGTAGTGGAGAGTAAATTCTACCAACGCAATGGTTACACCTCACATGAGACCTAAAATATGATATCCAGACATGGTTACCGTAACATTGTTCATTCTAGGTTTTGACTAGTAACCGTGTCAGAGAGGTATGGAAAAATTCGGACTTCCTTTCCCAAGCCAATTTCCAAAATACAACCCAGGCCCGGGGCTCATGGCCTGTTGAGGCTGGGCTTGTGCCAAACCTCTTGTCCTCTTGTGGGTAAGAAAAAAAGATTTTTTTATTTTTTATTGTAAATTGTGGGAAATCGAATTTCGTAAAAAAAAAATTTGAAAAAAAAATAGGCTCATAAGATTAATATGAAAAATGAGAAAAAGACCCGTGGTGGTCCTGGTGACGGAGCACGCGACGTGGTAATAAATCAATAGTTCTTCCGCAGTCGGATAAATTATGGCTTAATTCGGACCCTTCAAGGTCGGGTGCATTTCTCAATTCATCAAGGATCGCCATGCTGGTTCAATCAAACCCACCATTTTTCATCATTAGAAAAAATGAATTTGTGGTGGTCCCACCACAACCCTGAAGAAAAAAATCAGGAGAGAAGCCTATTGGCTATTACAGTACTATTATTCCTTTTGTATGAATGGGGCTGTTGGACAAAAACTATTGGCAGGCTGCTGGTTTCTCTATTTTCGGTAGGAGCAGCGGAGCAGGCCTCTGGTCGCTGCTACTTTGCTCACTGATGTAAACAAAAAAGCAGTAGACCACTTGAACGTTATTATTGGGACGTGAAAAGACATTATAGTCCTCTGTCTTGGGCATCAAGCAACTGCCCACCAAATTAACAAGCTGTGGTTAGGTTCGTAAATAGCTAATAAGGTTGAGGATAGAATGATCACCAAATTTTCACAGCTTTGGACCCCCTCTGGACTAACTTACTAACTGCCCTCTAACTGGTCCCCCGGTGATGTATACCGCTTGGCCAAAAATAAAAAATAAAATCAGAATCCTGGGATTACTTTTGAGATTGTGCGTCCTTATGCATATTTTGATAATCCATTTTGTCATAATCCACTCTAAGAATCTCTACAAAACACTTCTATAATCCAGAATCAGGGCCTAGAATATGTGTCAAACAATAAAATGAAAACATGAGTGGAACATACGCACCCACTAACCACACCCCTTTCACTTGTGCGTGGATCTCACTCTATTGAGTTAAAGACGGGTTTGATTTGTTTTTTTCAAAGAACTGATTCAACTAAAGAAGAAATAAGAAATGGGAAAACTTGACCCGAATAATAGAGTTGCTCTCCAATTTGTTTTCCCTAGGAATGCTAACAAATTCTACTTGCAATGAAATTGTGTCTTTTTTTTTCTTTTCTTTTTTGCTAAGTACGAAATTAATTTGGTGTCTTGATCATGCAAGAATATTACTCCATCCATCCCAAATTGCAGGTCTCTTTTCACTATTTAGGACCTCTCAAACACTTATCTGTATCTTTTAATTTTTAATACTTTTTATATTCGATATAGATTTTGTTTGATAGATTTCAATTAGTTCTTCAATATGAGATTTTCGAAATTATATAAAACATTATGGATTGTGAAATATAGAAAAAAATTTGAGTGGCACGATTGCCCAAAAGGGACTAACAATTTGGCACGGAGGGAGTACTAGAGATGGAAATAAAAGCAAGGTTATTGGAGAAGGAAGGAAATAGCCACGAAAAGAAACTGGACAATCATCGTGGGGGTATAAAAAGAGTGGTTATTAATTTGCAGAGGACTGAACTGCAATGTACGAAAGTGGGATGGTAATAATTGCTCTGTCGTGCGTTCCAAGTCCGAAACGTTCCCATGTGGTGACAGTTATGTTATAATTCATTTCACCAAATTTAATTATGTTTTCTTTCCTTAGAAAGGGGTTGTTTGAAGTACTATAAATGTTTTGGTGGATATTTTTGGGATAATAAGCGGAAAGAAGTAGAGAGACAAAAGTAATTAGTAGAGAAAGAAAACTTATAAAAAAAAACTGTGCCGTGAGAGATGGGTGATTCGGAGAACTCCAAGTGAATGAATAAATCAATTTAAAACATAAGATCGACAAGTTTACAGGAGAGTAGGAAACAAACAAAAAATAGAAGTAAAGAATTATGTATGCTATTCTAAAATATATATTAGGATCATAAAATGGTGCTACTACAGAGGGAAAAAAAACCACAAAACTACTATCCCCAACATACAAATTAAAAAAAGAAAGAAAGAAGAGATGATCATATTGACATTATTATGGAATTAAAAGGGAAATGATATTGGCACTCTAAAAATTGATGCAAGCACTCTAAAAATTGATGCAAGCACTCTAAAATCAATGCAACTCCAAAGTCATTTTCCTTTGTTTTTTGGAGTGCCTGCATCAATTTTTGGAGTGCCAATATCATTTCGCTAAAAAAATAGCTACGAAATCATGAAATTCGGAAGAGGAAATCATATTTAAGATATAAGGAAAAAAAAAAGAAAAAGGAAGAAGAAAGAAGAAGAAGTACCAAAAGTACTATAAGTTTAATTTTTGTGTTCAATTTGCTCTCGGAGATGCTGTATGAGACTACAATTGACTCCAAACTTTCTAAGGAAAAAATATAAAAATAAATAGTTTGATATGCAAATTAAATTTCAAATGAAAATAGTTGGGGATGTGGAACTTGAGAAAAAAGAGGTGCAAATAGAATTATCACCAGTGAATATCTAAATACCCGATAAAAAAAGAAAATGATTTTGATATTCTATAGTATTCACTCAAATCATGGTCAGTGGCTACCGATCAATGTTTTACCGAAACCCATTTATCTTAAAAAAATGTTTCAAAGTTAAACGTGTTCCGATAAGACATTGACCAGCATAACATGACCTTTTTTGCATGGTTGAAGTGTTTAGTGAGTTCTATATGTCGAACAGTTCTGACCACTATTCTGGATCCGAAATGAGCCCCAAAACTCAAAATGAATGGGAATTAATGAAAGGTAGGGAGACTAGACTGGACCTAAATCTTCACAACATGGATAGTAGTAGATGTACTTATGCCTAAACTTAGAAAAGAGACCAAAAAAAAAAAATTCTTTTGCCTTAGCCATTAAGGTGTAGCCAGATTTAGGCACGTTCCTTCAAAATTAAGAGAATGATATTTTATAGAATCATTCTACTTGCACATACACTTTTACCTTGCACATACATTTTTATGGGACCCACCTTGGGTCCCATAAATATGATCCGAACCGCTCATTATTTTTAAAATAATTTTTTAAGAGTTTTTGTAAAAAATCAACTCGATAGGATTTCGGTAAGGGCTTTTTCAGAAATCATAGGGTGAAACAGTCTGATTCGCACTGCGATTTCTGAAAAAGCTCTTACCGATATCCTATCGAGTTGATTTTTTACAGAAACTCTTAAAACATTATTTTAAAAATAATGAGCGGTTTGGATCATATTGGTGGGACCCGATGTGGACTCCATGAAAGTGTATATACAAAATATGTGCACAAATGTATGTGTCCTTAGCATGTTTGTACTTTATATAGTCATTTCTGAATCTGTTAATTAGATTTGCGTAACTATTTTTTTTCCATTAATTATTTGTCTCAAATACCACTAGAACATAATGATAAATATGTTATTCACTAAAGGCGAAAAATTCCCAAAATTAGTATTTTTATTCATCCATTCTGAATTTTTTTAAGCCGACATTTATGTACATTTATTATTACTCTCTCGTTGAGAGTAATACTTTGATTATAACAATTCCATTGAACAATTACCAAAAAATCACCGTCACCAAAAAAAACACAACTAATACGTAACAAATACTCCAATATGAAAACACGAAAGTATAGTTCAACCAACAATACAAAGAAAACAATTTTTGAACTTCACTTTCTCACAAACATATTTTGGAATTAATATTTTAAATAGTTGTGCACGTCATAATTCTCTCAAAACAAATTGAAAAAATGAAAATGCTAAAAATAGCCCAATGAGTTATCTTTAAAACTTAGAAGACGTATTGAGATGTATCAAAAGTGAATAAAGGTAAGTGAAATAGAATTGAAAAGTTTAAAAAGTGCATCAAAATATATGCTTATCCGTCTTTTTCGGCCTTTATGAATGGCCAATAGAATAACAAAAAAATACAAAGTGTAGAGTACATTTAAAACAAAGCAGCAGAAATAAAAACTGTCTATAATAAACAATTAAATATGTCCAAAATAAATAATTTATGCGTAAAATTATTATAAAGGCTAGGTACACACCTATCAATCACACCCATCTCATATTAACATCAGGGCTGCATATAAAAATATGGGACCCACACACATGTGCGAGGAATGTGATTGGTTGGTGTGCACCAGTATATGTCATTTCTCAAAGAGTACGCGAAAAGCCCTGCCAATTCCTCTCTCCTCCTCTTTTCCCTGCAAGTTTTGCACATTTGCGACTTGCTCTTCATTCCAATGGCGTGAGCCCTGAACCCAGTGACAGCCCCGTAATGTTTTGTTCCCACTCGAAACAAACAAACAGGCCATATCACAAAACCCTTCTCTCTCTCTCTCTCTCTCTCGCTCGCTCGCTCTCTCCATCATCTTCCTCCCCAAAAATCCCAAAACAAATTCACCTAAACCAGACTTAAAATGTACCCAGTGATGGTTTCCACTACCTTATTGTATCATGTGTACTGGTTGTAGCACTCTTTAGCATCTCCGGGCAGATATCTGATTTGGTTTTGGTTTTCTTTTTGGACTGCTTTTTCATTTTTCTCTGTATCTCTCTCTGCCCCCATAACTGTCTGTTCATATATAGATATTTCTATCTATATATCTGTATTTCTTTTGATGTTTAGTAGAAGAAAATCGGATAACGAAAAGAGGGTTGTAGGAAACACGAGGGGTGATAGAGAGGTTGAAATGTTGTGGAACGAGAATATGTATCAAAGACCCAATGGGTTCTCTTTTTCACCCAGTTCAAGTTCTTTCTCTAATGGGTCCTCTTTTTCGGAGGAGGGTTTTTCACATTCTATAGCTCCAGTGGACCAGAATATGTATCAAAAATCCAGTACCCATTACTTGAATTCTCTTGCTCCGAAGAACTCCAATGGGTACCTGTTGGATGAACTTGGTCTGTGTGAAAATCTCGGTAGAATGAGTATTGGGGTTGGAAATACCGACTATTCGAAGGTTGGGCGATTCGGGTTAGACCAGGATGGATTCGGGTTTGGGCTCGATAGTCGTTCTTTGGGTGGGAGAAGTAATGAGACGTTTGATGGGGTTACAACCGATTTTCTTGAACACAAGGGGTTTCAGTCGCGAATTCCTGGGAATTCTGTCAGGTACAGTGATGATAGGAGGGAGAAGTTACTTGGGTTGATGAATGGGTATAATGGTGATGATTTAGTTGGGTCTCATTTGGCTCACAATCAATCCAGTGGTTTGTATACTGAACCCAGTTGCTACAGAGAAGGACTAGATTATCAGGGTAGAGGCTTTTATAATGGTGGACTTCAGTCACATAACCCACCTATGCAGATGCCTTGTTTGAATGATGAATTGTGTTTCCCACAGCAAAGTGTTACCGATTTTATTGGAGATAGGAATCTCTTGAATCCGGTAAATTCCTCTCAATTGATGTATCCTAATGTGGGCTTTAGCAAGGGAAATCCAGTGTGTAGTGGTTCATTGTTAAATGGCAGAAATCCTTCATCTATTTCGTCAATGACGGATTCAAGGGATGTCGAAGCTTTCAGATGTGAGGATGCCTTCATTATACAAGGGAAGGGTGTGAAATATGCTGTTGACAAGAGATATGATGGTTCAAAAGGTAAAAAGAAGAAGTCTAGCCAGGAAATTGCAAGGCCAAATACGGGTGAGAAACGAAAAGACCTTCGCAGTGAGATTATCCGGAGCCCAAGGAGCCATGATAGTCCATTGCTTTTGCAACCAGCATGCAGTCCACTGGCTCAGGTCCAGGGCTATATATATCTCATGGCAAAGAATCAGTCTGGATGTCGGTTTTTACAAAAGATATTCGATGAGGGAACCTCTCAAGATGTTGAGATAATATTTAATGAAATCGTCAATCATGTTGTTGAGATTGCGATGAATTCGTTTGGAAATTACCTAATGCAGAAGTTATTGGAAGTGTGTAGTGAAGAACAGAGAATGAAGATTGTGCTAACTATCACTGAGGATCCTAGAGACATAATCAGAATTTCTTTGAACACACACGGGTACTATGTTTGATTTTGCTTCCTTCTTGTTCTGATTTTGTTTTGGTAAATTGGTGCTTCCATTTTTCTTCACAAATTAGTTATGTTTTCCTTATTGTTATTGTTTTGGAATTTAACCTTTGTGGTTGTACCAGCACGCGTGTGGTGCAGAAGTTGATTGAGACCCTCAAAACCAGGCAGCAGATTTCACGTGTCACATTAACTCTTGAACCAGGTTTTCTTGATCTTATTAAGGACTTGAATGGAAATCATGTCATACAGCGTTGTTTGCAATGCCTTGGCAAGGAAGATAACAGGGTAAATGTTTTCTTCTTGCTTGACATGCGACATTACAAGATTGTTTTTGTCAAGATTTGTTTATTGTGTACTCTAAAAATATTTTTCTCCCCTTTAACTGAACAATACCATGCATTGGGCGATATTGCATTACTTCTTTCTCCCTTCTTTTTTTACTTCTTCTTTGGTTCATTTATGTTTCAGTTGCTAAGTTGTATCTACTAGTAATGGTGGTTTCTCAAGAACTTTTTCGTGTGTTCTCTGCAAATGATTTTTTTCCCCGTTTAACTGATCAATACCACGCATTCGACAACATTGCATTACTCCTTTTTCCTTTTTCTATGGTACAGTAATTTTCTATTTCTAAACTATATCTCCTTGTGAAGCCTTCACCTTAGTGCAACATTTACTTTCCAACTAATATTCCCTGACATGTGTGTTTAATGAATACCATGCAGATGATTTTAGCCATCCTACTCAACTCATTTGACTAATAGTAGAGAACAACTACATCTACAAGCATTTTCCCTTGCCAACACATAATGTAGGATATTGTATTCTGCAAGCCTAAAATACATGTCTGAACTTGATTTCGTTGAGGGTACAACAATAGTTTGAGCTTCTTAGAACTTGATGGTTAGTTCTGAAAAGTCCTGTCCCTAGGCCTCATATGTTCTTTGCTGCTGTTTAATATAGATACTGTTTAGTCATTAGATGTTGTGCAATTTGCAACTCTTTTGTTTTCAATACTACTTGTATTTTCTAGATTAGCTATTCCGCGAGTTTTTTTTTGGATGTAGAAATTGTGAATTGTAGCACACTGCAACACATAGCTTTTGTTGCCCTACGTTGTTGGGAACTAGAAGTATTTATCATAGAATGTGCTTAACCTCCGTTCTTTTGGTGTTGGTTACCTCTTCTAGTAATCATTTTTGGTGGTTGGTGTGTGTGGGTCGGTGGTAGTTATCTGTTGGTGGTCGGGGTGTATGTGTGTGTGTTTTTGGTCGGTGGTAGTTATCCTTTGGAGATGGCGATTTTGTTGCATCCTTATTTCACAGCTTTTGATCAAGTACTGCAACTGGTCATATTTTGAATCCTTCAAACTAGTTGACTTTCACTTTTGCTCCTTGGGTTGATGCCTCAAACGGTTTGACCTTCAATTGGTGATTTGCGGAAGTGAATGAAGGTTTCAATTAGCATATCCTGGGTGTTCATTGGCATGCCCCAAAGCTCTATGGTTGGGGTAGATTTGGGTAATGAATTGTGGTATTGATTGCTTGACTTTCATGTCCAAAGCTCTAAGGTTGGGGTAGTCATTGTTCATTAGCGTTTCCGTGTAGTCTTGCATTTGATATCTCTAATCCTTTAGCTGATGATAATATGTGTTAACCTGTGGAACACGTTTGACCACATGTGGTTTCCAACTTTCCATAACACCTGATTGCGTGCAATAGTGGTTTTAATTTTTAGTCCATTGTATGATTAGTTACGGTCAAACTTGATTCTGAACCTGTTCATCTTTGGCAGTTTATATTTGATGCTGCTGCCAAGTTCTGTGTTGAAATTGCAACTCATCAGCATGGATGTTGCGTTATGAATCAATGCATTACTAAGTCAGTTGGGAAATATCGAGAAAAGTTGGTTGCAGAAATTGCTGCTAATGGGCTTTACCTTGCTCAACATCCTTTTGGGTAATATTTTTTGAAGTCTTGAAGCCATATCTTTGATTGAATACTTGTTACTATTTATGAATTAATGTAATAAAAGGGGTTGTAGTTTGATGCATTAGCATTACATTGATAAATTTAACTTTTTGCTGTTTACCAGTTTAATAGTAAAATTCCGTGCTGCCATGATATATATTGATTTAAAAGCTACATCTCTGTTACTTATAACAAAAGTTACCTTTCTGTTTAATTTGTTCTTAAACAGGAGTTTGCAGTTAAGAAATTGTTTACAGGACTTCTCATTCATGTACTGAGAATTGTTGAACCCTTCTGTCCAAAACCTTTCATCCTATTGAATAGAAGGAATCCACCATGTTAGCTGCAAAAAATCTTTGAAATATGTTACTGTTAGTTATTTCAAGTATGCAAATTTGTAATATGATTTTGCGTCTCACTTTTCATTTGCATGATCTGATAAATGTGCCACTTTTGTTTAGCATCCTCTTGTCCTTTTCAGTCTTTGATAATTTTGCTACTTTATGGCTGGTTTGCTTGCATGTTAAAGATTATTGAGCTTGCTGAAAACTTTCCATATGAATACCAGCGCATTCTGTTATGTGGTGACAAAACAATGCAAGGTCGTTGTCTTAAGTTGGTCATTGATGTCAGTAGTTCTTCTGATGAGAGAATATCTGAAGGGCTACACGATAAGTTGTTCAACCTACATAATGCTAGGCTATGTAGTTTGCTAGTTGTGTTTTATAAGCAGATATGGAGGTTATTTTCTGAATAAATTGTTCATGCATTATTCTGCATTAAAAACAGTGCAACTGGCCTTCTTGGTCCCTCAGCATCAATTTAACATGCAAGAAAGCAGATCTGGACTGTTTAGCATCCCTTTCCTTCCTTTCTCCCTTCAGTATTGTCGCGTTATCATCAAAATCACGATAATGATCCTCCTTCCTTGATAAACCACCATAACCTTGGCAAATATTATGGCACCACAATTTTTCTTACTATACTCTGATTGATCCAATTGAAGTTTAGTCCATCTCTCTAGTTTCTCTTATGATTTTCTAATTGCTTTTTCTTTAGTCTTGGTTTGCTAGGTTTAACACATTATGTTTTTCCTGAGGTATTTTTTGAAACCTCGCAACTGTGGCTGCTTAAGTTGTGAATATTTAGTGAGTCAGTTGTATGCCGCTAGTTAATGTTTATCATTTTCTTCCATTTTGTACATTCCTCAAAATCTCTAATTCAGCAGTCATTTCGTCATCTGAGTCTTTCTGTTACATTTTAATTGGTGCGTTTAGAATTGATTGTTTGATTTTCTGGAGCACAGAAATTATGTTGTGCAGTATGTTATAGAGCTTAAGATCCCTTCAGCAGCTGCGACCTTGATTTCTCAGTTTGAAGGCCACTATGTGTACCTGTCAATGCAAAAATTCGGCAGTCATGTGGTTGAAAAATTCCTAAAAAGTTGTGAAGGGAGCCGTCCAAAAATCATCATCGAATTGCTTTCAGTGCCTCATTTTGAACAGTTGCTTCAAGACCCTTTTGCCAACTATGTCATCAAATCTGCCCTTGAAGTTAGCAAGGTACTGAACCAACACACTTTTGAAAGATTTCAAAACTTGATTGTATGATGACAATTTGGCTGAATCTGGACTTTCCACTCTGATATCAATTAAGTGAAAAACCTGAACGTTGGCTAGTTCTCATAAAAACTCAGGTCATGTTGGTTTTGCTTTTGGTACCTAGTTTGGCATAAAACCCAGTTTGGAATCTTATTTAGACAACAAAACAACCATCATTTTCATGTTGCATTCAGAGGAAATAGTTTTGATAATTCAAAAGTATATATTGGTATTTTTCAAGGAAAAAGGGTTATATTAACCTGAAATAGGTTTCGGGAACTGATCACCAAACGAGTTTCAAAGTTTAGCATGCAAAAATCCAACAAGCAAACATACAATAAAGAATGATTACCAAAAAACCTCACGCTTCGGTGTTATTTGACTATGTCTCATGTGCTAAGTTTTTCATTTGTCTTGAAGCAGGGCACTCTCCATGCTGCTCTAGTTGAAGCAGTTCGGCCTCACACTATACTACGAGCCAGTCCATATTGCAAGAAGATTTTCTCTAGGAACCTCTTGAAGAAGTGATTTTCTCATTTGCCAGTTGTGAGAAGTGTTGTTGTTCACCAAAAGAGTACTACTATGTTTACTAATGATATCTAACCTTATCTATTTTAGGTCCCCCAGTATGTAGATAATCATGATGTTGGAAATTTTGTGCTGATATACCTAGTTGAGTGAAAGGAA
The DNA here is from genome assembly GCA_019656275.1 of Rhododendron kiyosumense. Taxonomy (NCBI): domain Eukaryota; kingdom Viridiplantae; phylum Streptophyta; class Magnoliopsida; order Ericales; family Ericaceae; genus Rhododendron; species Rhododendron kiyosumense. Next base: position 6,764 of record BPLS01000151.1, on the reverse strand, counting down.
AGCAAATTTTGCAACAATCTACTTTAGCTTGTGGATACGAGTTGTAATATTCTGTTGTCGTGTTGGAACAAGTACTCTGGATATGGTGAGGCTTTTGCTTCAGTTTCTGTAAATGTGATGGCTGGATATCTTTGTAGATCATTTGGCTTGTTTTTGAGGAAGTTACCGATGCCTATTGATGCACCTCAGGTCACCTATACCCAAAAGTGCATGTACCTATGCTCGTGTGCAATGTCAACTGTAGGATTACATAAAAGACTCTTCCGGGATGAGACTATTGTGCAATCTTGCGATTGAAATCGCATAGGAATAGAGGTAAAAACAAATTTTTTGTACAGAAGATTTGACCTCTTTGCCTATTTGTTTTTGTTTTTCTTAGTGTAAATCTTGGAATTGCCTAAATGAGAAGCAACATGAAAGCAATTGGGAAAATAGGTGGAGATGGAGTGCTGAGTCTTAGATGATAGTACTCAATAACCTGTATTGGGATTGCACATAAATATATCTCAAAACTCACAACCAAACAAAGGCTATATTAATGTTCTGTCTCTAGTATTCATATAATTTTCTTTCCCTTGAAACCCTTCTGTTAATCAACCTACTGTTGGAGTGTTTGAACTTGGAACATGATCAGGACAATGCATTTTAATGAACCTCTAAAATCACTGGTTCAGGTTTCGTGCAAGTTCCCGTGTGTTTTTTCGACATAAAAATTCAAGATATAAGTTCTTTTTTCCCTAACAAAGTAGCTTTGATTGTTTTTATGCAAAGATTTGATTTCCAAACAATCCCTTAAATTTCTCTTCATGTTTTAGCTCGGAAACAATCCCTTAAATTTGGTACTACCTGAGAAACCATAGACAAAAGTAACTTGCATCAACCAACTTCTAGTCACAGTCCTCTACTGAAGAGGTGCACCGTGTTGATCGGAATCAGCAACCACCTGAAATGGCTTATTTGCCCTTCAGAGGATTCATTGCAATCAGAACGTCTTTCTCCCGAGGGCATTGTTAGGCTTCGTTCGTGGTGTTGACTGTTGATGGAGCCACCGACTATTTACCTGAAATGGCTTATTTGCGCTTTAGAGGATTCGTGTAGCCTTGGTGTCGTCTTCTTTTCGTTTTGTTCCTTTCCTCTTTTTCTAAACTAGAACCATCGCCTCTCTCTCTCTCTCTCTCTCTCTCTCTCTCTCTCTCTTCCAAACAACGTACCACCATCTCTTCCCTCTCCCTTTTAATTTCACTTTCTTATACTACTTACTAATTAGGTGTCGCCATTGAGAGAGTTGTATGGAGAACTCAAATTATTTGATTTCATCTTCTCACCAGTTAAAGATAGTGGGTATGATCTATGCGGACAGGCGGGAGGAGAGAGGTTGGAGTAGTTAAGAGGGTTTTGGGCAAAGCTGTGACTTGGTGAATTTTCGTTTCACGAAGTGAAATGTCTGAACGTTTTGTAAGGGGCAAATATGCCATTTCAAATTATTAATCGTGGCTCCAACATCTTAAGCCGTGGCATTAACAGCTTCCTTGCCATAAAGCATAGAATATAAGTTTTATTTCTGATAACAGATGGGTTATTTAAGTTCTTTTGGATAACAGGACCAAAACAAAAACAAACCAACATAACCATAACACACAAGCAAAACACCAACGTTCAAAATGCGAAAACAGCCACCACCAGAAGCATATCCAAAAAGTTCTGGTCTGCTCAAGCATCTCCATGTCCAATCAGGGCGAGAAGCATTTTCTCGTAGTCTCCACGCGTGTCCTTAGCAATGGCACGGTCCAGAGGGACGCTATTCCTCTTGTGATACGCATCGTTTATTATCTTCAAGTCAACTTCTGCCCTTGTCACCACAACTCTGGTGAGAGCACCTTCATCTGTTCCTTGCTTGTTTATAGCCAAACGAAGAACATTCTCAAAGTACTTCTCAGGATAGGTCAAGCACTTCACTGTTGCTCTCAGAATCGAGAGGAACTCGTCCTTGGGATCTGCCTCCAAGTCCTACAAAATATAGCGAGTTGATAATCAGTCCAACTTGAGGCTGAGGAACAGAAGAAACGTTTCTGTTTCTTAAGAGGCTGCAATTAGCAATTATACTATGAGTATGATGAGAAGAAATCTATCAAATTTCTACCAAGGTAACAGTATGATGCAAATATGCAAGGGGAAATGGCAAGCATACAGATGGAAGGATAACCGGTACTGAAGAGACTGTTGCCAAGACAAAACTGCCAAATTTCTACAGAGATGCCTGGACGCAAATGTGCAAGGGGGACTGACAAGCATAGAGATGAGAATGCCAAATCATGGTCAAACAAATTTCACTTCAGATGCATACCTCGTCTATATCCTTCCCAAATTCATCTTTGTAATGATTCAATGTTGCATTGATCTGTGCTTTGCTCCTCGTCGCCAGAATCCTGATGAGATCCTCATCACTGTAAGCCTTCTTCGAAATATTCTCGTGGAGTATCTTAGCTTCAGTTTTCGCAAGAGTCATGTTCACCTCATCACCTTCATACCTATATGAGCTCACAAGAGGTACCAAAAGCTGGGAGCATAGAAAGTAGAACAAACAAAGTCACGAATAAATCAGACTTTCCAGCCACAATGTAGGGGACTAAATAGTACTAGGCTAGCAATGAAGACACCAAACCACAAACAGTAACCTCCTTGCCAAAGCAGTTTTAATAAAAAAGAAAAAGCTTGCTACACTTCTAATGGTAAGTGTAGAATGAAGCAAATTTAGATAGAGCAATGCTACTGAACACAGACTTATGTTCACGAAACCAGACTCGTGTGTCCAGAACTGTTCAATACACATGGGTCCCTCATTACTTGTGGAGTTGTGCACAGGACCATCCTGTGTCCAGATCTGTGCACAAAGACTTTCTCATTTAGTTAAAATCTCCGGTCACTACTTGACACTCTTTAGACATTTTTTCGTTTGTTTAAGCGTACCAAATTTTCCCATCCAAAGATGGCGAGTCCATCGTTAAGCACATTCTTGTCCCATTATAGGTTGGTTCACCGTTCACTAACCAGTCTGAAGTTTTGGGTAATTTGTGCTTCTTATGACCTGCTGCTATAGATTTTGTAACAGGGCAGTTTCCAGATTTCCCACTAAGTAGAGTTGGGGGCGTAAAAGTGTCAAGACTTTATCCCATATCGCTCAGCTAATCCACCTAGGCTTGGTTAATATATTCTAGAAGCTACTCCAACCACTACCAATTGGTTTTAGATTGGAACCCTCCAAAAAATCTAACATGGTATCGGTGCTAGACCTTGGGTGGCTTCACCTCACGTGGTCAAGTCTTTGTCGTCCAAGTCAAATTTTCTCATCTCCTCAATTCGTACTTCCACATGCATCCAGGCTACATGTGAGTGGGAGTGTTAACTTTATCCCACATCACTCATCTAAGCCACCCAAACTTAGTTAATATATTCTAGAGGCTACTCCACCTATTGCCAATTGATTGTAGGTTGAAACCTCCAAGAAATCTAACAAAAAGCAAGCAACTCAAAGAGTGAATCTACCGCTAATACAATTGCAAAAGCATGTGTAATTCACACTTATTTTTGAAAAATATTAAGAAAAAACTTATGGTAGGACTGAGATTAAAACTACTGTATTTAGTAGTCAAAATCTAGTGACCATCAAAACATGCATAAAGCATATTGCAGTAGGAGTACAACTGCATGTGATCATTGATGCACTGTCACTCTAATACCAAAGGAAGTACCTTGCGGAAGTCACCAGTTGTGTGGTGTGCAACATCCTCTTCAAGAGATTTCTTGAAACGAGCGTGATAGGCTTGCCTTGCCAGAATTAGATCATGAGGAGACCTTGCACAAGCTATTTCCACCAGAACCTGGTTGCTTGAAGTCCACCTCTTTGTGGCTTCATTAGCCAAATATGCATCACGTTCGGCAGGATCAAGTGTCCAAAGCATTACCAACCTCTGAAAGAAAAAAAAATTATGGGGAAGCATAAATGTTATATTTACCAATGCTGCATTGCTCCATGCTTAAGCGAATGAAACCAAGATCAGGGGCCAGTAGATAACATTCATAGAATATCTAAGAGTTTTACTGAAAGGCTTTTTTGTTTGATGGGTAAAAGAGGGAGGCCAAGTGGCCAACATAAGGATCCCTGCGCAGAAGTAATGATGGTTCGGGGAAGTTCCTTCCATAGACCATCAGTGCATCATAAATGTGGATTTGGCTTGTGTAGGTACACGAAAATCCACCTCAATGAGGCAGGTTCTCATACACTCTACTAACTGCTCTCTGGTTAAGTGAGTGAAACCAAGGTAGTGTTTGGTTGAGAGTTTAGTTTAGTTTAGTTTAATTTTGGTAATGGGTGGAGAGAGAAATAGAGTAATGATTGAAAATAGAGATAATGATTGGAGAGAGATAGAGAGAGATGAGAAAGTAATAATTGCAAAAATAGGGTAATGATTGGAGAAAGAAGTAGGGTAATGATTGGAAACAAAAATAAAACTAAAACTAAATAGGGTACCGAACAAAGCCCAAGTATTTTTAACCTATTATCTTCTCCATAAATGAATTAATTGCTCTATGGTTAAGTGAACGAAACCAAGGTTAGGCATCGTAGATCCCAGAACTTCCAAGCTTTAATAAATCAATTACCTGGGCCAGACATGACATCTGGACAAGGGTGAGGCATATGTGTATGATACTTCCCACTCGACACTTGTTATATATACTCCCTCCGTCCCATAATATTTGTCCGGTCCGCAAAACGGAGACTACAAAATAATGCATTTCTTTCAAGAAAAAATTCAAATTTTTTTCACAAGTTAAAAGAACTCGTCGAGATCTAGTAAGTTCTTGAATTTTTTCCCAACTTTTCTTACAAAAATAGTATTATTTTTACGTCTCCGTTTTGCAGACCGGACAAATATTATGGGACGGAGGGAGTAATTGTCTTTAACATTACATTCCCTGAGTATATATTTGTTGCATGATTGCTGTAATAGTTATAAAGTGCCATTTTTGGCATTATATGTCACATGAAAAACCAATTTTAGATCCTTTTAAATGGATTTGCATACCCTTCAACAGTAAAGGTTTGATGGTTCTAACCTCTAGAAACACACTCACACCAACTGTCGTACCCTTGAAATATTTTTTATTTATCTAATAAAAGCATACAGAGGTCGGTAGGAGGATCACTATGCCGAAGATATGATGGTTGGGACTTGGGAGAAAGTTCTTTCACAGAGTATAATAACCATGTATGCGACTTGTGTGAGTGCACAAGAACACACCTCAAAGTCATTCGTAAGTTCCTTGTCAAGTGCTTTGAGCAGATCTTCTTCGTAAGTCTGAGCATAAGTTTGTCTAATTGACTTGCGTTGAGCAGCATTTCTATGAGCCAATATTGATATGATTAATTCCTCATTAGTTCCCCATCCTGCAAAAGTATCAATGACAAATTTTCAAAATCATTGGTTTTAAGTAATGGAAGTGTCGATATTCGAAGAAATATGTGTTGATATGGTGATGGGGACAAATATCATCTCATCAATGAAATACCTTGTTCTGATCGGATTAATATATTATATTCCCTTTAAAGTGGGTATCATTTTCTTCTTAAATAACAAAATTTGCATGTATAGGTAAAACAAACAAGGAGGCATGCAGAAGTTTCCCTTTTGGATGCCCGATATGTAGATAATTGGCGCAATAAATGAGCTTAATCAAGTAATTGTAGCTTGGTACACTTAAATGGATTATGTAATTCCAAAACCATGTTTGCCGTTCAATGTTCTAGGAAAAATATGATAAAATATGACTACAACTATCAAATTAAACTGATTTCTTTGGTTCTACACAGGGCCTACCAAATGAATAGGAAAAGCCTCCATTTGACGAGCATGGGAGACAAAAAACAGAGCAGAATAAGAAATAAACAAGGGCAGTCAATCCATCAGTGTCTAGAAAATCATCAAAATCATCCGCAGGTATGAATTTCTTGACATCAATCAACTATAAGATCGGCTTCCAAGACTGAAATTTCATCATCACACAAATAAGTCCATAATTCCGGCAAAATCACAGTAGATCTCTGAGAGAAATCTATTTTCCCCAAACCATCTTGAACACTACAATTATTTACAAATCATCAGATCATAAGCAAAAGTACATGATCATAACTGTCCATTTCCTACAGATGATGGACTCTAACTTGAGAAAATGATGAGACATAGATCCAGACACATACTCTGGATTTATGTACGAATATCTGTGTCAATTCACTCACAAACAACACAACACATACAGACACGCAAAAACGTTTTTAAGGATGATCACACATCGATCTCGTGAGAGAAACCAACAACATGTAAAATTGAGATATAGTAAGAGATAAGCGGGAGAAACCGGCAAATTCAAGATATGATCATCCTACCAACGATGTCCTGTACTTGATCGCCAAAGATCAAGTCATGGAGTTGCAATTAACGAACCCGAAATCCACTCAAACAAACTACAACAACATATAGATATCTTAGATGACCACAGATTGATCTCATGAGTGAAACAAACAACATGTGAAATTGGAATGGTCCTGTTAGGACTGATCAGAGGGAGAAAACGGTAAAAATAACATGTACTCTAAATCGATCGTCGCAGATCAAGCCAATTCAATCCGTTAAACTAAAACAACACACTCAGATCCTCACTAACTATAACTAACACTACTAACTTGAGACGAGAGGAAAAAAAAAAAA
>BPLS01000150.1:686818-699521 GCA_019656275.1 Rhododendron kiyosumense | reverse complement strand
AAAACTTCTCGTTCCCACACAAAATTCCAACCACAAATATCCCATCATCTTTAGCATATGCCCTCATCTTATGATTGCTCTTCCAATTTATATAGCAGAGATCTAACACTCCCACTGCAATATTTCCAACAATGGACTCCGAACCTAAGCCACCCATGACCAAAAATGACAAGCTACGCATAGTTATGTTCCCATGGCTAGCTTTCGGCCACATGATTCCATTCTTAGAACTCTCCAAGCTCATAGCCCAAAAGGGTCACAAAGTCACCTTTGTTTCAACCCCCCAAAACATCGATCATCTCCCGAAATTACCTCCAAATCTATTCCCTCGCCTCACTTTCGTAAAGATTCCATTGCCTCATGTCGAAAAACTCCATGAAAACACCGAGGCCACCGTCGATTTGCCGTACGACAAGATCAAGTACCTCAAAATGGCTACCGATCAACTCGAACAGCCTATCGCTCAACTTCTACACGACGCTTCTCCCGATTGGGTGATTTACGATTTTGTCCCTCATTGGTTAGGTCCTATGGCGGCCAGACTCGGCATTTCAAGCGCCTATTTCAATATTTTCATATTGAAAAAGTAATAAGAATGAGGGGTGTTAAGCTTTTTAACATGCTGGCATCGAGCTATTTTTCTGCAGGACCTCCCCTCCAATATCGTCACCGCAGTAGAGTTTAACCAGCTTGCTCGGCACATTGGAGTTGTTTGATGCAATTTTGGATAGCTCATATTTGGAGAGAGAAATGAGAGAGAAAGATTAGGGGTGAGAGGAGAGAGAATGTTTAAATCTGAATCGTCAAAAAGTGCATCAGATGACTCGGGAGTGCTAAGTGAACACCACGTGAAATATATCTGCTCGGCACTGAAAAATTTCTCCATAGGCATAGGATGCGAGACAAACAATTATTGAACGGATCCAAAAAAAAAAAAATTTATTGGCTCGATCATCTACTTGTTTCGTCTTAATAAATGACAAATTATAGTGTGTTCTTGGTCACATGGTCAAACACCCCTATGTGGTCCGCTATTAGTTGTATGAGAAAAAAAATTTCAAGAAGCGTTTCGTGAATAGTTGTTTGCAGAGGTAAATATCAAGGGTTCAAAGTGTTTTAAACGATTCAGATTCTAATGATTTTTTCGGAAAAGAGTTAAAAAAAAAATTTCATTTAAATCCAGACCAAACAACCCTGAGCAGATGGCCGAGATCACACGACTACATGAATAGCCTCTTTACAACGGCTCCATGAATAAAAGTCTAGAGAATAGTTGTATAGCATTAATGTGTAGTTTTGAAAAGGATTGGGGCACCAAGACCGGAGACTCACAACTCCATAAAATCAGGATGCAAAAGATTGACCATCTTCATCATTTAGAATTTGTCAGTGCCAATTAAAAACATATACTACAGAAATTTTTTACTCATTTTTGGATACTTTTATAAAAAAACTGTAAGTCTGTTGACATATATAACTTCGGCATAAATCGTGCACTAATCGCAATGTGGAGCCCATTATAGGTTCCCCACAAACGATCCGAGCCATTCATTAAATTTAAATCATTTGGAACATGAATGGGAAACTTTAGATGATTAGATCGAGTACTTTTAGGCATTGAATTGAGCTAATTTTTCGTGGAGGCTCTTAACAAAATGTTTTAAACTTAATGTGGGACCCGTACTAGGCTCCACATCACGATCATTGCATGAAATGTGCCCAAGTTATCTGTGTCAATACCACCTCTCTCTAAAAAGTATGCATTACAAACTTTTTTCGATGTATTAGAATCTTGAGGTTGGTTAGGAAAATAGTTTTTTACGATTATTATGATTAACTATGAAGCACTGACACCTCTAGAGGTTGACGAATCGCATTGTTAGGACACGGGGACATGGCGGGACACCTCGGAGATACGTACAGTGGCGTGTCCCATATTTTAATATTAAATTTTGAGGGGGACACGGCTGGGGACACGGCGGGACACCGATGGGACATGGCGGGGACACTAATGAGGACATGACAGGAGCCAAACTGTAATTTTTTTAAAAATTGGGGGTCAAACTGTAATTTTAAAAAAAAATTTGAGGCCAAATTATAATTTTTAAAAAAAATTTTGGGTGTTAAAATATAATTAATTATTTATTTATATATATAAATAAATAAATATACACGTGGCGTATTCTCCACCGTGTTCGTGTCCCTAATTTTTTTAAAATTTTCGTGTCCCGGTGTCGGTTTCGGTGTCTGTGTCAGTGTCCATATCTGTGTCGGTGCATCATTGATGATTAATAAAGTGCCCCTGCTAAGATAGATTTCTGGGTCTGCCTGTGTAACTATCTCTGCTTATGTTATGTTATCAGTGTAATCACTTACCCATTTTGGAGGCAAACACTCTCGAAAAGCTATCCTCATCTTTTCTTTTTCCTTTTTTATAACTGAAGAACATCCCTACAACCGAGACACAATATTATACCCGTCTATTTCTGCAGCCATCCGCTCCATTTCCACATGCAAGACCCCTTTGAATGGCACCATTTCTTCGAGCTCAACTACGGATGGAGAATATTTATGGACAAAGGCGTTGCTATTGGAGGAAGACTTATCGGACACAAATGGAAACAGGGTGAGAGGCTTCCACTGAACAATTGGAAGAGTTAGTCCAGTCGATGCGGAACTCTGGGCCATTAGAGATGGCCTCAGCCTAGCTAGCGGCAACGATAAATATTACAGAGCTTGAAGTGGAAACAAACGCAAAGGCGGCCATTGCTTTGATTGTCGGAAATACTCTTGATGCACATCAACATAATAGTCACATCAATCATGATTGAAGGAAATCGATGAGCCGACCCTATGGCAAAACTGGCAAGGGATGATCAAGGCCAAACTTTAGTGATTTTTAGCAATAGTCCTACTGTTGTTGAAGGAAAACTTCTTGGGGGTTCCTTACCTTAGAATTGTGTACCAACCTGAATTTTTTTTTTCTCATACGGTATACATCAGCGGATTAGTGGGGCATTAGTATGTTAGTCAACGGGGGTTCAGAAGATCTCCATAACTCTGAACCCCAAACATGCTCCCTGTGAGACTCGAACTCAGGTTACCACTGGAGAGAGAAATGAGATAACCAACTTGACAAACTTTATTTCTCATGTACTTAATACCATATTTATGTTGATTTCTTGTGTACTTCTGGTTAAAAAAAAAACTTGTAAATAATGGACGGACTTCCAACATAAATATGGTATTAAGTCAATAACTTGAATTTTAATCACTCTTTAACTTAGATTACATCTTAACACGATATCAACTAGGTATGTTGACAAACAAGACTTAACAAAGGGGAGAAATTTTCCTCTCCATTTTTTTAATAATTACACTCAAGAAATTTTTTTATTTTTTTTGCTACGCTTTAAAAATCGTGTTGTGTGTTATGATTTTTTGCACAAACACATTAATACAAATAAAGTACAAAATAAGTTTCCAAATCTAATTATAGAAACCATAATTGCTGACATGGCATGCAATGCCCAAGACTTTTCACCTTGGTCCCACAAAGACTCTTATTTTTCAATGAGCCTCAGCTCTACTATGTATCAATTCAATTTTATTGGATGTCGCCGAAGGGACCCCACGCTAACTCTTCAACTGTGAATATTTGACTTTGCTTCTTATGTCCGTAGTATATGCTTCTTGAAGTAATCCAGCAACCCATTCACATACTTGTCTTGTCTATCTCTGTCAACAAACAATTCCTTCACCTCTCCAACCTTATCCCTGTATATCTTTCCCCCTTCCTCAACCATCACCAATCTCACTGACTCAGCCACCGAGTCTCTCGTAAACGTCCCGTCCCTATCATCTCTCGGCACCGCGTAGCCCATCTTTTTCTCCTCCAAAAGCCTCGCATTCAATCCTTGTTCTGCCAAAAACGTAAGTAAAATCAGAGGCTTCTCGAACTGTATTGCCTCCACCACCGAGCTCCACCCCGAGTGAGTGAAGAACCCACCCAATGAGTCGTGACTTAGTATCTTGAGTTGAGGCGCCCAGCTCGTGCACACGATTCCCCGTCCCTTAGTTCTCTCCTCAAACCCGTCTGGAAGCTCAACGGCCTCGGTATCAGCCAAGCCTTACTTCTTTCTCAGACCCCAAAAGAACGGAAACCAGTTAGCTCCAACCCAAGAGCTATCTCAGTTAGTTCATTTTGACTCGGCTTTGCCTCGCTCCCAAACGCAACGTAGACCACTGACCCTTTAGGCTGCTTGTCAAGCCACTCTTTTATTGTTTTCCATTCTTTGTTGTCGTCGACAGAATCATGATCTAGGGCCATCGGAGGAAGTTGGCCCACTGGAATAACCGGTTTTTGATAAATCTCTTGAAGAAGTTGTAGCCACTCAGGCTCAAACTCGTAAGAGCTTCTGACTGCCACCACATCACAACCATCAACAGCCGCTCCAATACGATACGTTGCAGGAACATTCTCATCGTCTCCTGTCACGTCATTGAATACACGATTAACCTCGAATAACCGAAACGCAACAGTGGATTCAAAGGGGACCCATTTTGACGGGACAGTGAAGTCCTCGGGTTTCATGCGACTGTCACCTCTCATTCCCATCAAACCTTGCGCAGGACCCGAAAAGCATAACGTGGCAGCAATAAAGATACAGAAATATGCTCTTGAAACGCCGAGTTTGGCCGCAGCAGGGCCTACCCAGTAAGAGGCAAAATCGTAAATAACCCAATCGGCAGAAGTGTCTTGTAGAAGTCCAGCGATAGTCTGTTCGAGTTGATCGTAGGCCATTTTGAGGTACTTCACCTTGTCGTAGGGCAAATCAGTCATGGCCTCGGCGTATTCGGGGAGTTTTTCGACTTGGGGCAAAGGAATCTTCACTAGAGTAATGAGAGCGGATAGGTTCGGGGGTAATTTCGGAAGACGATCGATGTTTTTGGGGTGGAAACGAAGGTGACTCTGTGACCCTTCAGTGCAATGAGCTTGGAGAGTTCTAGGAAAGGAATCATGTGGCCAAAAGCTAGCCATGGGAACACAACTATGTGTAGCTTAGTATCATCTTTGGCCATGGGTGACTTATTAGAATCGGACCCCAACGTTTGAAATGCCATAATCCTGTTCGATCTAGCTCTGCTATATAAATTGGAAGAGAGAAATGATAAGCTAAGGGTATATGCTAACGGGAGATGGGAATATTTGTGGTTAGAATTTTTTTTCCCTTTTTGATAACCGAGGAACAGCCCTACATCCAGGTCACTAAATGGACTAGACTGCGCAACCCAAACCTCAGGGAGAGCTAGCTACAACATACAAGCCGTGGCCCCCCGCTTAAATACCAGGGTACTCACCCGGTGAGAAATTGAACCCAAATCAAGGAGATTACTCCCTAAGTCTGCCACTGGGGCAACCTGTATTTGTGGTTGGAATTGTGTGAAGAACCATTATTGTTTCTAGTGCTGGGCCACAAAGTCAGTTCGTTGTGTTTACTTTGAACACGTTATAGATTGTTGAATGACCATTAAAGTAAGCTGGACTAAATGGAGCAATTATTGTTCACTTCAGAGCCAAAATAGATGGGAAGTGCCAAGGTGGGTCCTGAGCATTATTGTTGGATAAAAATTTACAGACTAGTAGGAAATGCCGTAACTAAAGCTTACTCTTCTACGGTACTGGGTTTGCTTCTGGCCCTTCTTGTTCCTTGCAAAATGAAGCACGACTAAAAACCACACCGGAAGTCCTCCGGAAAGGTCCTCCCGTGAAAGAATTAGTGATTTTGCAAAGAGAGGAGAAAGATCAAGAACCAGGGTTTCAGGGCTGTATTTTACATACCTCTCCCAAGAGGCATAATGGGGTATTCATAGAGAGCTCCTAGCTTGGCTTCCAAGATTGTGCCAACACTAAACACGTGTCGGTTGATGTCACTTCTACGTCACATTAAGTGTTTTGTAACTGTTTGCTGAATGAACTGACACTTTCACGTGCTCACATCATTATCTTGATATTCGCTTGGATGATGTCGTGTTCGTCACTATGGCCCAGGTTGTTGTCCCCACATGGGGAGCGAGGTAGATGGCCCCCACGCTCGTTCAGCGCCGAACGTGGTGTGCTTTTGGCCAGCGGGATCACGTGCCGAACATCGTACACGGCTGACGGAGGGTTGGAGACCGAGCCAATCATGAGAATCAGTTGTTGATAGAGCTTCCAATTGAAACCGTCGGCGTGCCGAACCTAAAGGTAAAACGGCATGGACCGCGACTGAACCACCGGACCACGTCCGGCATAGCACGAGTCGTTTTGCTCGGCCTGCTACAAAATTGATAGACAAGTAGGAAATACCATAAACTAAAGCCTACTCTTCTACGGTACTGGGTTGGCTTCTTCCCCTTCGAACAGAACCAATTTCTTCGAGCTCAACTACGGATCGATGGAGCATATTTGCAGACAAAGGCGTTGCTACTGGAGGACTTATCAGACACAAATGGAAACAGGGTGAGAGGCCTCGCAAAAAAATTGGAAGAGTTAGTCCAGTCGATGCAGAACTCTGGGCCACTAGAGATGGCCTCAGCCTAGCGGCCGCAATGACAAATATTACGGAGCTGAAACAGACGCAAAGGCGGCCATTGCTTTGATTATAGGAAATGCTCTTGCTTCACATCAACATAATATCACATCAATCATGAATGCAGGTTATTGATGCAGAAGTTGGGTATTCAGATGATCAACCATATTTATAGAGAAGGAAATCGGTGCGCCAAAACATTCACTACAGTAGAACTTTTTTGTTTGTGTCGATATGTTTCGGCGAATGATGCGCGGCCTTTCAACATAAATTTGGTAGTAATTATTATTAAGTCGATGACTTGAACTTTTATCACTATTTAACTTAGATTACATACATCTTAACACGATATCAACTGGGCATGTTTGACAAACAAGACTTAACAAAGTACTGTAGACAAATTTAACTTCCACTCCATTTTTTGTAATTACCCTTCTTCCAATGTGAATATATATTTTCACTTTGCTTCTTGTGCCCTTCGTTTACGCATCTTAAAGTAATCCAGCAACCCATTCACATACTTATCTTGCATATCTCTGTCAACGAACAATTCCCTTACCTCTCGAACCATATCCCTGTATACCTTTCCCCCTTCCTCAACCATCACCAATCTCAGTGACTCAGCCACCGAGTCTCTCGTAAACGACCCGTCCCGATCATCTCTCGGCACTGAGTAGCCCATCTTTTTCTCCTCCAAAAGCCTCGCATTCAATCCTTGTTCTGCCAAAAACGTAAGCAAAACAAGAGGCTTCTCGAACTGTATGGCCTCCACCACGGAGCTCCACGCCGAGTGAGTCAAGAAACCACCCACTGAGTCGTGACTCAATATCTGGAGTTGAGGCGCCCAACTCGTGCACACAACTCCCCGTCCCTTGGTTCTCTCCTCAAACCCGTCTGGTAACTTGACCACCTCGGTATCAGCTAAGCCACGTTTCTTCCTTAGAGCCCAAAAGAACGGAGACCCGGCTAGCTCTAACCCTAGAGCTATCTCAGTTAGTTCATCTTGACTAGGCTTTGCCTCGCTCCCAAACGCAACGTAGACCACCGACCCTTTAGGCTGCATGTCAAGCCACTCTTTTATTGTTTTCCACTCCGTGTCGTTGTCGACAGAATCATGGTCCGGGGGTATTGGAGGAAGCTGGCCCACTGGAATAACCGGTTTTTGATAAATCTCTTGAAGAAGTTGTAGCCACTCAGGCTCAAACTCGTAAGAGCTTCTGACTGCCACCACATCGCAGCCGTCAACAGCTGCTCCCATGCGATACGATGCAGGAACATTCTCACCCTCTCCTGTCAAATCATCGAATATACGATTAATCTCGAATAATTGAAACGCGACAGTGGATTCAAAGGGGACCCACTTCGGCGGGACGGTGAAGTCCTCGGGTTTTGTGCGGCTGTCACCTTTCATTCCCATCAAGACTTGCGCGGAACCCAAAAAGCATAAGGAGGCAGCGATGAAAATACTGAAATAGGCGCTTGAAATGCCGAGTTTGGCCGCAGTAGGGCCTACCCAGTACGAGGCAAAATCGTAAATAACCCAATCGGGAGAAGTGTCTTGTAGAAGTTGAGCGACAGGTTGTTCGAGTTGATCGTAGGCCATTTTGAGGTACTTCACCTTGTCGTAGGGCAAATCAATCGTGGCCTCGGCGTATTCCGGGAGTTTTTCGACTTGGGGCAAAGGAATCTTCACTAAAGTAACGAGAGCGGATAGGTTCGTGGGTATTTTCGGGAGACGATCGATGTTTTTGGGAGTGGAAACGAAGGTGACTCTGTGACCCTTCAGTGCTATGAACTTGGAGAGTTCTAGGAAAGGAATCATGTGACCAAAAGCTAGCCATGGGAATACAACTATGTGTAGCTTAGTATCATCTTTGGCCATGGGTGACTTGGTAGATTCGGATTCCAATGTTTGAAATGCCATAATCACGTTCGATCTAGCTCTGCTATATAAAATGGAAGAGAGAAATGATAAGACAAGGGTATATGCTAACGGGAGATGGGAATATTAGTGGTTGGAATTTTTTTTTCCTTTTTTGGTAAGCGAGGAACACGTTTTTATTTTTTTATTTTTGATCCGCGGAACACGTTTTTGTTGAATAACCATTAAAGTAAGCTGGACAACTTTTCAAATACTCGACAAAATAGAGCAATTTTTGTTTCACTTCAGAGCCAAAATAGGTGGGAAGTGCCGAGGTGGGTCCTGAGCATTATTGTTGGATAAAAGTTGACAGACTAGTAGGAAATGCCGTAACTAAAGCTTACTCTTCTACGGTACTGGGTTGGCTTCTTCCCCTTTGATGGTATTGGGTTAGATGACGCTCTACTTTTAAGATTCAATGACCTTTCGAGAAGTTTTGTGTGTAGCTAAAGCTTACTCGATCACAAACCCATAATCAAAACATAGGAGTAGCTTCAAAGTAAAATGCAAAATTGGAAGCAAAGTGAATATAGGTCTATTTTTGTTGCTATAGAAATGCGTGTGTATTTTTCTTTTCTGAATCCGGAAGGGGAAGAAGCCAACCCTATTTAAAAGAAAAGATAGTGCATGACAGTGCATGATAAGAAACTTTTGTGTATAACGGGTATAGGAGGGGTGGTGGTGTCTTCCTCCGGTCCGTTTTCAATTTTTACCATTTTCCGAGTAAACTTTAATGATTGGCTCCATTCATTTTGTAAATCTCAATGAGAACATTAATTATGCCGAAAATCGTGTTAATCGGATTTCAATAAATACATGATTGACACACATGAAAATTGAAGAGAAACAAAAACTGAACCCAAAAACACACTGAATCACAACCGAATTTTTGTTTTTCTGCAATTTTCACGTGTGCTGATCATGTATTTACTGAAATCTGATGGGCATAATTTTAGTACAATTAATGTTCTCGTCAAGATTTACAAAATGAACGGAACCAATCATCAAAATGTACTAAAAAAATGGCCAGAAAATTGACGATAGACCGAATGGGGACACCACCACCCCTCCAATCTCTGTTATACATAAAAGTTTCTCAGTGCGTAACTAGTAAAGGAAATGGGAAAATGGGTGAGAATTGAAGGCTTTGGCAGGAACGGCAATAAATGAGCATGAGTGTATGCTCCTCTGCAAGATCCAACGGCAATGGAGTAAATGAAATATCTATTAAACAATGAAGTAGAATGTGTGCCAGAAAAAAGATCCAAAGCCATTTAAATCATATGCCAAAATTTTAAATTAATGAATATGGAGTATATAACAATTATGTGCTTGGGAAAACAATAATGGAGTATATACCAAATGCTCTTCTTTTATCTATTTCAATTTCCAAAGGTCTAGCCAACTCTAGCACCTTCAATTATCTTTCCTTTCATGCAACTTTATATTTCAATTCTAGCAACTTCATAGTTGCAAGTTTTATTTTCGGCAATGGAAATCCCGAGCATTTCTATTTCAACGGCGTTCTTTACGTTTGAGCACCGCAGTCACTACTTATACATCACTTGAGAAGATTGTGAAGTCCTCTTCATTGAGGCAAAAAGAACAGGCAATAGATGTCATCTACCACACACAACTGTCTATTCAAAAGTCAGTCCATCCACACTCGGACCAACCGTGGTCCTGGCACGCCCACACACCTCAATCATACGGCCAAGGTGTCGTTTCGCTTTTTCAAGGGAAACAATATCGCACAAGGATGTATTCCTAACACACAAGTTTGTGGGCCCAGACCCATCCCGGGCTCATATCTAGTAAAAGAAACTGATGTAGTAATATTTTGATTGCATGTAGGAACCAGAGAAAGAGCAGCTTCCTGTTCTGAGATGCAAGGAAAAATCAAAGTTTTGGTCTCTAAAATGAAAGCTTATAAATCTCAGCGTAAAAAAAGGTTAAGAGATCAGTGGAATATTAGCCATATCCCGAAGCCCAAAAAGTCCTCAGGAAATTGGAGGGGTGAAGCTAAAAAAAATGGTGGGGTGGTGGGGGGTACTGGGGGTGGGGTGGTATTTCTGGTTGCTGAAAATGAAAGACTGTTAGAACGGATGAATCATCTCCGAAGTGTGAATCATAAGGTTAATCCACAACGTGCATCGGTTCCAAAGATTGCAAACATAACAAAACTCCCATTGGAGAGGATTTGAATTGAATTAGGTTAAAATATTCAATTGAAAATCGTGAGATTCTGGTGACTATGAATCTGGTTCATCAATTTAAGCAATTCGGATGAGAAACTAATCAGAGTTTACCTGCCAAAAGTTCTTCTAATGTCTTATGGAACTGCTGGATATGCGATTCAACAACCAAACACAAATAAAATTGTTTGTTGTTTAGCAACCCTGCAAAACAAAATCATTTGAAAGGCTTCTAATGTTGCTGCTATTTGGTGAAGATTCAAACTTCTTAGAGCAAGTCATTGGCAAGCTTTCCAGCAAAAATTGAGAAATGAAAAACTTCCAGCAGCTTAATTAAATCAAGTACCAGTCCCTGAATCAAAATCCCAAATATTGGTCATCCAAAGGATTGGAATAGGATAATTTTTTTTTTATCCGCATTGGAATACGATAATGATTTTGGCACTTCACTTAGTCGTAACTATGCTCCAACACTTATTTTCTGTTGTGCTTTGAAGTTTAGTCATGCGTAATTTTGAACTCTAAAGGGAAGTTTTTGAGGGCATTTATAACAAAGTCGATTTTCAAAATCATTTGCCAAATGAATATTCAGACATACCTTCAGAGTGCTATAAGCAATTCTTGTTTGCAACGAAGTGCAGCAGATATTGCAGAAATCTTTCAGAGCAAATATCCAGCCCAGATGTGTCCTATATCAACAAGATTCCATTTCACACAAAGAAGTAAATCTTCCCGTAGAACATTTGCTCCATGCCCAAAGCTAGTCCATGATCTCACAAGTTGATTGACAGTCTCACACATACAAACCGAGAGAATATAGGAGCAACTGCTAGGGTAGTTATAGCCAAAGACAAAGCACAATGGGGAAATAGAATTCAAGTAGCCGACCCCAAATAGTAGGAAATGAGCCTTTTTTGAATTGAGCATCATCACTAGTCCAACACTAAATTCAACATTCTTGAGCGAACAGCTAAAATGCATTATGGCAGTATTCATCGAATCCTGTTTTGTTTTAGTTTTTTTGATCAGCTTGAATCCTGTTTTGTTATAACAATTTTCAGTTGTTGTGATGTCCAAGTTGACAAACCTTAACCCAACTATTTGGGGCAGCTACATGAACTGTTCACCCCACCATGTTTTTTCTAGGGCCAAATAGTCTCCCCAGCAGTTGCTCAGATATTTTCACGACTCATATGTCGACATGAGAGTCCAAAGGATGTTTTGCACTGTCTGTCAGTGTGTTCTTCCTTCTTGCTCATAAGTCCTGTAATGTAAGCAAAAAAAATTATCCATGAGATGGTGTAGGTCAACAGAAGAACTCGATCAACCAGATTTTAAAGAAGACAAGATACCTAATGGAGGGAGGAAAACAAGATTTGAGGTCCAAAAAGTGCCTAAAAAGAGATGAAACAAGGATTGGAAAGGCATCCAACTCAAACCCAATTGGCAATAAATGGAGAGGCTGCCTAAGCTCATATACTAGTTTTGAAGGTTATAATTAAAGTATCCAACTCAAAACCAATTGTCAATAACTTGAGAGGCCGCCCAAGCACATATACTAGTTTTGAAGGTTATAATTAACTAATGTGGGACAAGCTCTAAAACTCCCCCATACATACAACCCTGGACTTGCACGTGGAGAGGTAAACAGAGGATCCATAATATTGGGATCACAACGAACAAGGTGCGCTTATGGCACAAACAATGGGGCAACCAATCAAGAGTCTTGTCCAAAAGCCAACCTCTAATACTATGTTAAAGCATCCAACTCAAAACCAATTGGCAATGAGTGGAGAGGCCGCCCATGCTCATATACAAGTTTTGATTAACCAATGTGAGACAAGCTCTAATAGTTGAACCCAGTCTATTGAACTAACTATAAAGAAGGCAGGATGACTAGGTTTTCAAGTTCAAAAGTCCATGTAAATGAGCTAAACTAATTCATCTATTACCATTAAAAAACTTTTCGTACAAAGAAACCAAGAACCGTGGGCCACAGCTTGATCAACTTGCTT
>BPLS01000150.1:675340-686808 GCA_019656275.1 Rhododendron kiyosumense | reverse complement strand
ATTATAACATAACAGTAGAAAAAACATCCCCAAGAAATATGTGGATGCTAGGAACATGAACCATCATTTGATCTCACAGCTCCCAAATCCCAAAGAAAACATCATAAGAATCTAATCTTTAGCAAAGACAGATAGAGAAGAATTATAAACACAAAGAATAAGCATACAAAAATTCACAAAGGGTAGGACCCTCGTATAAAAATGTAGCATTGCAGCAGGCTTTATTTCATTATGCAAAGGAACTTAAGGCTTGAATACAAAAAAAGGAGCAACAAATCAAACACAATAAATGAGGGTACCCAAGAAAACTCAGAATAGGGAACAAGGGGAATATTGAAGGAATTAAGAGTACCCAATGGCGTTAGGTGAGGATTAATCTCACCTTTTGTAGAATGATCTTTCTCATCAAGGTTGCAGCACGTTTTATTTGTAGGCACAGCAATAAAAAGGAAAATGACCACGTAAAGAAAGTGTGGAAACTTTATATCCATCTCAAAACCAATTGGCAATGAGTGGAGAGGTCCCAGATGTTATTAAGTGATCACCTATTCCACTCCCAAGCAATGTGGAATTCATTTTCTTAACATCCCTCCTCACGTGCAGCCGCATTTGAGGTCTATCACGTGTGGCCACTTTTGGGTCCTATCATCGTGCAGCCTTTTTGCTGGTCTGTCATCGTGGGGTGTGGATTGTGAATTTTTATAAAATGTGGGGTGGAACGGGCCCCGCTCTGATACCATGTGGAAACTTTATATCCATCTCAAAACCAATTGGCAATGAGTGGAGAGGTCCCAGATGTTATTAAGTGATCACCTATTCCACTCCCAAGCAATGTGGAATTCATTTTCTTAACAGAAAGAAACCCAAGGCTTGAATGAATGGATTCAATGATCTCATGAGTCATTCATTAGGGTCGGCTTTAAGGAAAATGAGAAAAAACAAAGAAATCATCCACGATACATATAGACACTCTGCTGGAGAACTCAGAATCCGGGTCAAGTTTGAAGGACTGAAACAAACTCTATAACAAAAGGTGTGGATTACTTTCACTTCAGTTGAATGATCTTGGACACTGAAGAACAAAATCTCATTGTTCAAGCAAGTCTAAACAATGAGCTTGACAACTTTGGCTTTGCTCCATCAATGGAGAAATTGACTAGTTGAAGTTCCTAGCAGCTGATTCAGCAGGTTTGTGCTGATTTCAGAAACATTCCAACTAGTCTTGGCACAATGAACACAACATGCTTAACTGAAATGCACATTCATTACACACCTGACTAAAATGCATTACATTAATTTAGGGAACGAAGACGGTGAAAGATTTTGAATAAATAGAATAACCATTATGCCCGATTATATACCAAATCTTAGATAAAATTAAACGTTTTCCTGAATCGAACCAAATCAAGTCTTGAATCGTAAAGATTCAGTGGATCTCTCTGAAATACTATAAATTATGTCCCAACAAGTAGATATTGCAGATCCATTAGAAATATGAAAATTTAATATAGAAATCAATGGGAAACCTGTTTCCAACAATGAGCACAGGATGTAACAGGTACATAACAACTCAAGGGCAAAAGAAGTGGATCTGGGCCTTGTCGTGGTGTCTAACCTTTGTTGAATTACTGGATATATCTTTTGTGATATATACGATACAAAATTCCAGGATCAGTCATGCAAGAAGTTAAGAATGAAAAACTTTTAATCACCAAAGAGAGATAAATGGACCAAATGAATTTATTCACGATATTTCTTTTCTCAAGCTATCAAAGAAATTGTGCAATGCAATACAAACTGAATCGCACGATTCTCTTTGATTCTTGTTTTCATTGATTCAACTCCAAATTGGATGCATGGTATATCAGACAAAATTAAGCAATACGTATAAGGAATTGGATGATTCTGATAACCGAACATCTGACCAGGTTCAGAGTATGTTTTGTTAAATCTGGAAAATATATCAAAGAACTCGAGGGAAGAACAAGAATGTATTACACAACTGAGAAAAAGTAGTATGCATACAAGTATTACATAACTGAGGAAAATGAATAGGTATAAAGTGCATCAATGACAAATTAATTTTTTTTGACAAACTTTAGAAAAAAATTACAGATCTGGTAAACTGTATATCAAAGAGCTAGCACTTACCCTTTGCAGTCTAGGCTTCAAGGAGGACGAAAGGTATAGATGATCTGGAGGCCGCCGCAATGGCCTCAAGTTGAGAAAGGATACGGGTTAACATGAGACTAAGAATGCCAATGACAAACCCTACCCAAACATTATATAGCGGAGAGAAGAATCAACATTTTAAATTACACCACGGGTGTTTTAATAGCTTACCTATCAAGTCAAGTAACGGACAGGCAGGCAAAATGGTGTGTCTAAATGCTATTCTTCTTTGCTACACCGATTTCTCTCTCCACCTACTACAATGTTCAAAAACATAAATTTTTTTCCCTTTCTATACCATTCATAACAGCTATGAAGCACCAACACTCCAAAAGGGTGCCATATCCTCATATTGGACACGGGGACACGGCATTTTGGTATGTCCAATAATTTTTATTATTTTTTGATAGGGGACACGGCTGGGGTCAAAATGTAATATTCTTAATTTTTGGGAGTTAATATGAAAATAATGAAATTATTCAAAACATTTGGGTTAAATTGTAATTATGCCATTATAACTTAAATTTCTACATCGATCGATCCAGTCAACTCCTCGTTCCAAAGCCCTCGGTCGACCAAGAGCTCTCTCGTCTCTCTCTCTCTCTCGTCTTTCTCTCGTCTCTTGTCTCTCTTATGAGATACAGAGGAATATACCATTCTTTTTTTTAAATTCCGTTGACTAGGAGATGTTGAAGCTGCATAGATTATTTGCATTATGCCTACTATCATTAACCAAGGAGAAAATATAGAATGAGCGTGTGGTAATAATTCCATATTGACCCGAACCAACTCATACGCTCCCATTTTTAATAAGATTCCAACCAGAAGCATACAAGTACTGTAATGCGCTTCTCCATGGGTATCTAGTAACCATGTATGTAAGGGTATAATCGGCAATTTGACAACAAAAGCAATAAAAAATCCAATATAGAATTTTATTTCCAATGCCACAGGATACGATTGATTGGCTAATGTTTCAAAATTGAATGTTGGTTCATTAGAACTATATAAACCGACAAAAAATGGTTCATATACACTAAAAACTCATTTGTTCATATGCAATGGAAGAAAAGAATATATAACCAAACCAAACTGAGCCTTATGTCTCAATCACTCAAGGTCGGCTACATGAATCTTTTTCCTCCATTGAGCTCTGTCAAGAGCCACTTGTTCACACATACTCATTATACTCATATCTTTACGCACAACAGCATCTAATGTCAATTTAGGTATACCCCTCCCCGTAGCATTGCTACCCAAAGCTATCCTATCCGCTCTCTAAACTATTGCATCTCCTGATCTACAGTAGGTATGCCCAAACCACCTTAGTCTATTTTCCATCAACTTCTCCTATATAGGTGTTACACCTACCATCTCACGAACCGTTTTATTTCTAATAATGTCTCGTCTAGTCTTATCACACATCCACCTCAACATTCTCACTCACCTATTGTTTCTTAATAGGTCAACATTTTGTCCCGTAAAGTATTGTTGGTCTTCAATTTTGTGGATACCCTCTTGTCACATAGTACACCAGTAGCGTTCTTCCACTTGAGCCACCCCACTTGGATCCTATGGAACACATCATTGGCAATCTCTCCATCTCTACTAATAATTGAGTCTAAATACCTAAAATGATCACTCTTTGGTATCTCCTAGTCTTAGATCATCACTCTTTCTTCATGCGCATTGCTGGTACCACTAAACTTCCACACCATATACTCAATATTACTCCTACTTATCCAAAAACACTTTGACTCTAATGCTTCCCTCCAAATTTCTAGTTTCGTATTAACAACTCTAGCGGTTTCATCTACGAGGACAATGTCATTTGCAAACATCATAAACCATGAGATATCCTCCTGAAATTGTCGAGTCAATTCATCCATAACTAACGCAAAGAGGTACGGGCTTAAGGCTGACCCTTGATGCAATCCTACGGTAATTGAAAATTCACTTGTTTCCCCTACTGGTGATCTAATGGCAGTGACAACACCTTCATACATGTCTCTAATCAACTCGATATATCCTTTGGTCACTCCCTATCTCTCAAGAACCACCATATGATGTCTCTAGGCACCTTATCATAAGCCTTTTCTAAGTCTATGAAAACCATATGGAGATCCTTCTTCTTTGCTCTCTGTTTTTCTACCAATCTCCTTAATTGGTAGATAGCTTCCATGGTTGATCCTCCATTGGGTTCATTTCTATGAAACCGTAGTCACCATCCTTAAGCGATGCTCAATAACTCTTTCCCACAGCTTCATCGTATGACTCGTCAATTTAATACCCCTATAGTTGTTGCAGCTTTAAACATCCCATTTATTCTTATAAATAGGTACTTAGGTGCTTCTTCTCCATTCGTCGGGCATCTTCCTAGTCATAATTATATATATATATATATATATGGGGCCGGTTCTACCCACACAAATTTAAACACAACTTTTGACACTCCATCTCAGCCATTGAAATCAATGGCTCAGATTAGAAGACTATATCTCCTCCCTCCCTACATCCTCATCTGATCCTTCCCTCTCTCCTTCCCCACCACACACCCCCCACCTTTCTCAAACCCAATTCCGGCCAGCTCTTCATTCTCTGGCAATCCCATCTCCGGCAACCAAATATCCGGCGATCCCCATCTCCGGTGACCCATTTACTCTCTCTCTCTCTCTCTCTCTCTCTCTCTCTCTCTCTCTCTCTCTCTCTCTCTCTCTCTCTCTCTCATGAATCTAGGGTTTCTAGATTCATCTCACGTATCTTATCTTAGCTCAAAAAAGGTAACAGATTTGATTTTGCACCCCCTTTCTATCCTGCCACCACTAAACGTCTTTCTATCCTCCCAAAGATACATATATGAGAAATCACATATCCCCCAATTTTGTAAATCCACGTAGGTATACAAATTCCTAACAATGATAGAAAATCAATAAGCGAAATTAAAAGATCCCCTTTTGTTGTACTTCACCCACCACTACCATCCAATTGGGTTCGATTTGGATTTTCATTGGACGGGATTTTGGTGAGGGGACAGAGGTGGCTGATAGTAGTGCAAGGGGATGCCGAGAGGGCCAGGGAGCAGAGAGAGTAAATTGGTCGCCGGAGGTAGATATGCCACAGAGAGAGAGAGAGAGAGAACAGGTAAGAGAGATCAGTTGAAACGGCGAAAGGAGAAAGGAGAGACAAAGTGTACAATTTTAAGTTCTAATCTCAACCATTGGTTTCAATGGCTGAGATGGAGTGTCAAAAGTTGTGTTTAAATTTGTGTGGGTAGAACCGGCCTCTCTCTCTCTCTCTCTCTCTCTCTCTCTCTCTCTCTGAGAGAGAGAGAGAGTCCCCTTCTTATAAAGACTACCTTATTTTAATAAAATGCGGACCTCTTTTTTCCGATCGAATTTCTATGATTTGAGCCACTCAATGTGTTCAGAACATGATTTTAAGGGTACCCGCGAGAAATTAGCAAAAAAAAAGTCCGGGAAGGGCTTCATCCGAGCAATTTTTGTTTGGTTTTTATCTAACGGTTCAAATAAAAACTGCTCAAATCAAGCCCTTTCCGGTCAATTTTTTTGCCGATTTCTCGCGGATACCCTTAAAATCACGTTCTAAACACATTGAGCGGCTCGAATCATCGAAATTCGAACAGAAAATAGGAGAAATGGAGAGGTCCTTATTTTAGTTAAAATAAGGACCTCCTCATTTGAAAATGACTATATATATATATATATATATATATATATATATATATAATTTATTTATACACGTGGCGTGTTCCCCGTTGTGTCCGTATCCCCATTTTTTTAGAATTATCATGTCCCGTATCCGTGTTCGTATCTTTAACTGTGTCTATGCTATATAGCATAATAGTACACCCACCTCTCTACATGCATCGCTTCACCTCTACGCCGAGAGAGGGGAGAGAGGGAGAGGCTAAAGGATGATGAGGAAAGGTGGCAATAGCGGCCGACAGTGATGGGTGGGTGGAGAGTGATGTTTTGTTGTTAATAACAGTATCATTGTCCTAATCAAAAAGTCGCTCAGGGAAATTGAAACAATTTTTCTTGGTGGGGGAAGGGTGTAATGACCCTCGCCAACGGGGCAGCTAACCCTTCGCCTAATCACGTAGCTCAAATACTAGTTGACCTCGGATTGTATAATACCTAGTCAGGATTCCTTATATACCAATTAAACTTTCCATTTCTTTCCGATGTGGGACAGAGTTTCTTACAAAGGGAGAGTAGAGTTTAATTTCCTCAGATACTAAAACCCGTCCACAACTACATGGAGTTACTATTTCTAACCAAACCCACTCCTATTGAACCAAGAATTCGTCAAACCTTTCCACATACATGTACGAAGATCTCACCCCTCATGGCCCCATCTCTCTCTTTGTCTTCCCCCCCCCCAATATATATACATGTATCTACAATGTATGAATATGACACTAAGTTTGCCTTTCTCCAACTTCCATGCCCATCACCTCTAGTGGCTAGTGGTCTTCGGCCATCTCTTTGCTTTCGATCTTGGCACATCAGATCTGACCGATCAATGTTTACAAAGGCTCTATCTTTTGGACGATGCTTCAGAGGTTTCAAAATGGAACATGGTTAAGAATTTGTTTGTTTTATAAGGTTTTTAAATGCTGAAACTATAGATGAATAGTTCTTTATTTCCTAATTTCTAACAGAGATATTTATGGTGTTTCTAGGGCTAATTAGAGGCCAGATGAAGCGAAAAAATATCAAAAATTATGGGTTACGACTTGAAAGGGGTCTGGATATCTCCTAGTGGCTCATCTTGCATGGACACAAACTAGTGTGCTGTGTGATGCGTAAGCTGTTCTCTGCCGTAATTTCTCGCCTATACCTCAAAGCTTCCAAACTACCATAGACCTAGCCTTAGAATAGAAGCTTTTGTCTTGTTGCTGCAATCTTGTCTACCAGCCAGTCGAATGAATTGAATTTGTTGATCACGCAAAGAGAAACTTAGTGATTTCTGTTTTCTTTTGTTTCTTCTTCTATTTGATGTAATGAGGTAGCAAATTCTTTCAATATCTGTATGAGTGCTTCACAAAATGGTTATCAATTCTTGTACTCAGAAATTTTGGGATGAATAGTGGTATTAAGACTTACATATATCATTTGGCAGGCTAAGCAATGCCTTATGGGGGCACCATTAAAAGGAAGCCAGTCAAATGTCAGCTCCTTTGGCCAACATGAAATTTCAGGGGTTGAGGGTCTCACGTTCTACTAGGTCCAATCAATACAGTAGAGTGAAGCCAACAGTCAGCTTTTGAAATCAAACTCTCCCAGAGTGACAATTTGATATTGCTGAGGTAAGAACTTTTTTAACTAGCAAAAGCAGAAGAACCAATCTGAGTAACTGAAGTGTCCCTCGATTTGTTGGTCGAATGTCGTATAAAGTTCATGATTCCAGAACTGGTACTCAATGTAATCCATGCAGAAAAAAAAGAACTTTCAAAATTATCATTGGCCAATAAAATGATTCAGATAGCCAATTAAAAAAAAAAAAACAATGTACATAACATCTGCAGCAAACCAAATTATGAGAATCAACCTGAATTTTGCTAATCTTGTGCAATAGACGACAAGCAGTGACTGGCTTGTTTGAAATATATACTGTAGCACCATTAGGTGACCACTCCTTCATTGCTCATGCATGTTCCCTGTAACTGTGTTTTGTGCTTCCACACTGGATGCTTCTACCAAATCCGAAGAGCACACCTTTAAGACTGGCTGCAATTCATTGGAAACAGTTGCTTTCATACCAGAAAACAACTCCACAAGCCTCTGTCTGAGAAAGGGAGAAATTGCATCACAATTAACCAAAATATCAAGCGAGCGAACCACTCCTTTTCTAACAAGCATGCAGAAAGCTGATAAGACCCCATGATTAATCATATCCTTCCTCTCAACATCATAGTTCTCCATAAGAAGGAACAAGAACTCAAGAAGAGTGTGAGTCACGTCAATGTATTTAGGAATTGAGTACACCATCAGTAAGATTGCAGGCTCAATATTCATTACACTGTCCAATCTTCTATCAAAGAACAGCCAATCATAAAACAAGGCCAGCTTCGCATTGGCTTGAACATAATTCCTCCGGCAAGATTTCAATAGCCATCCTATAACAGCCCATCTAGGGATAACAGCTGATTGGATGATTTCATTAGGTGGGTGG
Source organism: Rhododendron kiyosumense (assembly GCA_019656275.1). NCBI lineage: Eukaryota > Viridiplantae > Streptophyta > Magnoliopsida > Ericales > Ericaceae > Rhododendron > Rhododendron kiyosumense. Next base: position 678,438 of record BPLS01000150.1, on the reverse strand, counting down.
AGTGAACAACAAATAAATCGAACAATGTCAACGACAAGAGTCTCTCTCTCTGGAAAGCTAAGAAACTTCCTACCAAACCAAGCTTGGTACCTCTTTTGACTCCCTAAATTCACACGTGTAAGCAAAAATCGCAATTGGGTTTCCATTTCTGGAGTGATGCGGAGCAAAAAGTACCGACTTGAAGTCCTCGATAGGTAAAGCTGTGAAATATCATGGTAGTCATTAGTTTTGAATTCACCAGGATTGACCAACAAATCCTTCCATATTGCTCCAAACTCAGGTATATGAACCAACTCTTGTAAAAGGCGAACAAGATCTCTTCCTATCTTGAAACACAGATGGAATTGCTCCCTAAACATTCGGACACAAAACTTGATCTCCATTTGCTTCAAGATGTCTAATTTTGAATTACTTGATAACCTATGATGATCGGCCAATAACCGTAGAAATGTAAAAAGAGCACTTGATAAGACTAATGGTTCTTCTTCTAATAAGCAATCCCATTTAGCCAAAAAAAGACCGACCTACTCTGAACACAACCACAAATTCCCTTCAGTAAAATCTCCAGAAACAATTTGCCTCAGCAGGGCCACCAACAAGCCATCAATTCCTATAGCTGGAACTGAAACCATTTCAGTAGTAACCCAAATCAACTGAACTTTTGCTGTATCTACAAGTTTTGAGTACAAATCATTAACTACCTCTGTAAGCATATTGCTGAAGAAACTATATCCATCTGTTATTTTCCCATGCAAGTGCTTAATATGAACTTTGGCCAGATGGGGTTCACATAAAATTCCGTAAAGGATCGCCCGATTAAGGTTTATGTACTCCGGTTGAGATGGAATTGTGAGTGGGAATGGGGGTCTCAGCTGAGATTCAAAAAGGCCAAAGGCTTCTCGTAGACAGACTCCAATGGGGTTCTCAGCTTCGTGGCCTGTTGTTTGGATCAGTTTTGAAGCCATTGGTATCTATAATTTAAGCCCCTTAGTAACCAAGAGGGCTACACAGGCCATTCGGGACAACTTCTTTGGGTCCCTTGAAGGTTCAGATATTCCTCTTCGTGTTAGGAATCAGAAGGAATTCTGTCCCAAAAAATCAATCCTGTGCAGCTTGTGGTGTTGTCTCCTTTGTACTTGCTGCTAGTCTTTTCTATTTGTGTCCTCTGTTCAATATTTTTTCCCTTTCTTTCTTCCTTCCTTCTTTCTTACTTCTCTACTTGGCTGAGGCAAAAAAAAAATTAGTTCACAAGAGGGAAACATGTAACAAAAGTTGCACATATGTTACACTAACATGAATACACCACACACACACACACACATTTTGATACCTACAAATCATAAAATGTCTGTAGAGGTGTAAAACATCTTTAGGACAGAATTCATTGCTATAGTAAACGATGGCAATAGTGACCATTTACCTTGTCTCTGACAGCTTACAACGATAAGGATTGGAAATTCTGAAAATTAGTTTCTCATCCATTGCAATGTTAAACGTTTAAATACTTATGAACTTCAAATTCTTTTAATCTGAACACTCATCGAGTAATTCATAAATGTTTGGCCATGTATTGCTGAGTTGTTTACCTGGCCAAGTTACGACCTTTTAAATTGCTCCAAACCGTAGTACTTGGCAGTGTGCAAGTCACAATCACCACTACTTGATTGCTGAACCGTAAGCCATTTGAGTCTTTTCAATTATAGTGTATGAACTTTTGGGACACATCCATCATTCTCCAAGTATTGAAGTAAATCATCAAAGAATTTACAAACATTTTTCTCATACTTCCACTTTGTGAACTTAACTTAGCCTTATGTGAACTTTTGTGAACTTAACTTGGCCTTTTTCTCATACTTTCACATCACACTATCTCCCAAAGCTTTCCACTTCTCACCAATTTGCCTCATTGACTACAATTATTGGAAGGATAAATAAATAAATAAAAACCTAATTATACGTTCCTAATCAACATGGGTGTTAAGAAAATTTTAAATTATGCACTTACCATTTTATCCAATAAGCTCTCCTTAATCTTCTTGCATTGTTCTTAAGTACATAAAAATAAATTAAATTACGAGTTAATAACATAATTCATACACCTACGGTCAATGCAAGATTCACAAAGTCGTAAAAAACATACTAGAAGTCTAGAAATAAATCCATGAGCTACAAGGGTGCTTCGCATCGACTGTTTCTCCTTCTTCGGCCATTTGCAAGTGCCACATGGCCCACACCCAATGTTACCTTCAATTCAACTCTTGCAAGTTAGAAAAAGGAAAACACTTTGAACATCCAATTGGTGATCAAATTAGGTGTTGTTTCTGAGTTTCTCTTAGCTTTTTGGGCTTTTTGAGTTTCGTCTTCATTCAATTTTTTTTTATTTGCGTTTGTTATTCTTGTGTCAAACTCGGGCTTTTTGGGCTTTATCTAGGATATTTTCAAAACTATTCAGCTAAAAGTAAAATATTTATACTTCTCCGATTCCTCGCGTCGAGACGAATCAATAATCCACAAAACTTTGGCACAAAACTAATAAACACGAATTTTTTTGGAATAAGGACAAACACCCAGGAAGCCCAAAAAGCTAAGAGAAACAACACCTTAAACCCTCAATTAGGGGTATCTTGAAAGAAGCAAAATTAGGCCGCCTTGTTCATAAGCCACCTGTCTTATATGCTAATTCACATCTCTCTAATATCAAATAATTCAAAACCCCACACGTTTCCATCATTTTTCTACATACAAAATGAGTAGGCGTTTAGAATTCTCTATTTGCCAAAAGTTGTTTCCCAACGTTGGTCCTGAATCCCACCTATAAACTTCAACGGTCAGAGTTGCTAGATAGTAGTGAAATAACCTTAACGAATCAGAGGACAATGTGATTGGTAGAATGTCGTAGGTTTGGACAGTGTTGTCACAGTGATGCAACAACACTCACCATCCCCCAATTCCGTATGGTTGACTACTGGCCCCAAATTCTAGTTTTCCAAACTAGTTAGAGGCCAGTCCTGTGACATAATAGATTTCTTGACTCCATTGGCCACAACCCTAAAAGTGCTAGTAGGTGTACAGGGGTGTGTGCGTGCGCGTAGTGTGTG
>BPLS01000150.1:640171-674940 GCA_019656275.1 Rhododendron kiyosumense | reverse complement strand
GAGGAGATTGAGGGAGTAAGAGCATTCGCATTAGTGTCGCCACTTTCCATTTGGCGCTATAGTAACCAGCCAAAGGAGGAAAATGGTCTTGAATGAGTCTCGCCTCTGCTTGGCATCAAACTAACATTGCTACAGTCCCTCGTAGAAGACGAAGAGGAATTGTTCACAAGTTAAATATTAATTTTTTAATGTTTTCAATTCAAACTTTGTTCAAACCTTCACCGGGGCTTGGGCTCGATCTATGCCTTTGACGCCAGCAACGGACCTTCTTTGATCGACTTGTTGGACTTTGTGGTTGGATCTTGTGGTCGACGCTGGCAACAGGCCATCTTTGATCGACTGGTCGGAATTCGTGGGTGAAGTCGGCACCGGTACAGTTAGGGGTTTTGTTAAACTTTTGTTTGCTAGTTTTTACATAGAGTAAAGTGTGGGAGGGAGAGAGAGTGTGTGTGGAGGGGGGGGGGGGAGATGGGAATTGGGATAACTGCTGTTTTTGTGATTACTCCGTTGCTTTTTTTTTTTTAAAAAGAAGTAATTATGGGATAGTTTTAATATAGAGAGTCTTAAAAATGGATAGCTAAAGTAAGAAAGTGGCTTTTTCCTTTCTAATTTGGTCCATAATTTGGAGAGACCGATGCGGATGTTTTAAATAGGAATTAATCATCATTTTATACACTGGACATGACAATGGCAGTAGTCAAAGGATGATGCTATGGTGTCCCCGGTCATTTTGGGGACACCGTAATTTTTGGCATAACAAAACCCTTGCAAGCATAACAAAAATCATTACAAGTATAATAGAACCATAACATGGCATAACTAAGGCATAACCAAAAACCAATCAAGGCATAACCAAAAATCAACCAAGGCATAACCAACCAAGTTATGCCTTGTTATGGTTTTAGTTATGCTTATAATGGTTTTGGTTATGTTTGTAATGAATTTGGTTATACTTATAATGGTTTTGTTATGCCAAAAGTTACGGTGTCCCCAAAATGACCGGGGACACCGAAGTCATTCCCGTAGTCAAATAGCAGCTTGAAGACGCAGTTATTGGGAAATAAGGGACGGGTGCAACCCAAGGTTCCCCAATCGTTCCCCCTGCACAGCCTTCTACCTCCTCGCCTGCACCAGTCGAGTGGGCACAACAGTTCATTTGTCGATAACCTATACCAATAGTAAATATCAGCTCAAGCTCGGAGGAGGAGGACCCAGAGGAAAATGTTGAAGCGATTGAATATTCTCCAACTCTGAGTAGGCAATACGAATATACTGAGGGGAGTTAAGAAAGGTGGGAATTTGAAAAAGAAGGGGGAATCAGGAATGGAGTAGAGGCCATTTTCTGTAGTATTCAAAGAAATATATATGCCCCCAGGCAGTCAGAGATGCAAAATGTTCAGATTATTTGGGGTTGAAACAAAGGGGAGCAATGACAGTCGCTGACTATGAGGCCGAGTTTACTCATTTGGCAAAATATGGGTCACATATTATTGATACTGATAGCAAGGAATGCAAAAAAATTTGAACATGAATTAATACAATGAGGTTAGTGCGGGCGCGGAGGTAGAAGCCTGTGCAGGGGGCACAATTGGCGGACCTTGGGTTGCGGGCCTATCATTCACTACACGGTCTCTCATTTCTTGTTAACCGCGTCTGGAAGCCAATAAGTTCACAGCTTCCACAACTATTCGTTGTTGGGTTTCCAACCTATTTTGACTACTGCCGTTGTCACGTCTTGTAACGTCTGGTGTATGATGATGATGATTCCTACTTACTCTCTCAATCTCCTCATACACTTCAATTTTCGCGCCCCTCCTAACCCCCTCCATGTGCTCTTCTGGGTTGAAGAGGGTGGCGTGTGGGGCTCCCGGTCTGAATTGTAGTATTTGCTATATCCAGAACGCATATACCTATCCAAGGGGTAATTTTCAACTCAAGGATTTTCCAGTAATGCAGTTTTGCAAAGAGATTTCATCACTTCGAATCAGTGGCGGTCGAAGATTTTTGAAGGCTTAAGACCGAACATTAAAGTGACGCTCTCTATTTCATTCAGTAGTTTGACAATTGTTTTGCTTTGAAGTCGGTAACTCTTGCATGAGGAAAACCAGAAACAACAACAGCAAAACAAAGAACCAAGAATTCCTATCTCGATGAAGCTTAGCTCTGGAAGAGTTGGACCACTTGGATCTTTAGCAGGAAGGGATTTCTGGTAGGCCTAAGGCGATGGACAGAACGGCCTAGTTTATATGCAACATTGCTTCAGCGATGGGTTGTGTTCATGTGGAGAATTATTGGTAAATAATTCTGTTCTCTTTCTAAGCCCATAGATTCGCTAAATATCTACTTTATTGGCACCAGCAGCATGAGTTCCTCCAATGATTGATCCATGTGAGGCCCCATATAGAAAAGTTAGATTACAGTTAGATTCACATATGGTTCAAATTGCTTAAAGAGATCATCTATTATACAGAAACACCTTGACTTCATCATTTCAAATCTCTGGAAATTCACAACGAGATGATGGCGAAACAATTTCAAGGAGACCTGGACCTCACCCTCTTAGAACCAAAGATAAGCTTTTGAGCTGAAAATTCTGCTTCTTCCCTCGTAAGGCCAAACGGGAAGAACAATCTGGAGATGTGAATGATCTTTTCTTGACTAGAAGAACAAGCTTGCTTCCATATGAGTACTCACTTGAAGTTAAGAGCTTGTTTAGGCTTTCCCAATAGCGATAACACTGTCGCACAGATGTGTCTCGAAGAGAGACCTGCTTCTTCAATCTGATCTTGGGGTGAACCGTGGTCGATGTATCTGTCAGGAAGGAATATTGATCTCAACTGCAGAAAACAAACGGGAAAAAAATTGTTTGTTAAACTTGAAATGAACAGTAGGAAACACCGGTTAGGCTTAAATTTATTTATTTTCTGTTTAAGGTAAATTACCTTTAGAGGTCCATCCAGAAGGCCTTTTAAGCTTAAAAAGTGAGCAACATGAGATCCGAAACCTCCAACAGAACCTTCTTCTGTGGTTATTAAGATTTCGTGTTCAGTTGCTAATCTTGTGATGAGATCTGCATCTAATGGTTTACAGAATCTTGCATCGACTACTGTCACATATATGTTTTGGGATTGAAGAAAGCCGGCAGCCTCCACACACTGCTGTACTATTGTCCCATATCCCAGAATAGCAACTTTATCGCCTTCCATGAGTATTCTCCCCTTTCCAATCTAGAAAATCATCGATGAGAAAATTAGTTAATTTTCAAATTGTTTTTCTACTCTTTGCTGAAAGTGAAGGTTTTTTTTTTCTTTTTGAGTCAAGTTTGATAAAACTGAAAGTGAAAAGTAAAATTATGGTTATCCCTTTGACATAATTTACTTTTGTATTAAGTTTCGATAGCTGAATTGCGTTGCCAAATAACTCCTTAAACAGATGTTGAAATTGGTTCTTTTCAAATGCCAACCTCAATTGGTGTTCCCTTGTTGTTAGGAGGAAGGACTGCTCCAATCCCATTACCCCTTGGGAACCTGAAGCAACAAGGCCTGTCATCAATGGCTGCTGCTGTGGCCACTATGTGCATCAGTTCTGCTTCATCGGACGGAGCCATGACCACCATGTTTGGCAAACAAGCCATGTATGCGACATCAAACGCTCCACAGTGAGTCGGTCCATCTGAACCTACTAGACCAGCTCGGTCCATTGCAAATCGAACAGGTAGTTTCTGAAGATCCACATCGTGCACCACCTTCACATTTATCATAGATTATTAGTATAACTCTCTTTGGTATGTTTGAGATGCCTAAAGTCAAATCATTTTTTGAAGAAGAAACTGGGCTGATCATAAAAATTGTTCTGGCTAAAGAGTTGGGCTTTATGAGGAATAGTGGGGAACGAAATAAGATAGTTGTTTGGGCTAAAAAATCAAGCTTTTTTGGCATTTCATAGCTACAATAACTACGGCAAACAGTGGACTCTGTATACTTTAGCAAAAAAGGAAGCCACTTATTCTAGCCTGCCCAAACACACAGATGAACTACAGTTAACGAAATATCTCCAAATACTCCACATTTCAAGGCTCGCCTGATCATAGCCCCGCTGCAGGAACGATGAATAGATAGCACAGAATGGCTTGAGACCCTCTGTGGCTAAACCGGCTGCGAATGTGACAGCATGTTGCTCTGCGATACCCACATCAAAACATCGATTTGGAAACCTTTTCTGGAAGTAGTTGAGGCCAGTCCCACCACCCATCGCCGCGTGGATGGCTACAATCTTCTTATCTACCTCGGCTTCTTTTATCAAAGATTCAGCAAAGTATTGGGTATATGAAAGTGTAGGGGATTTGGGCTTAAATTGCTTTCCTGTTTTCGGATCAAACTTGACGACCCCTGAAAGAGTGTTGAGGTAACTACGTAAGGATCTTCTTATGGAACTGAATTGCAAAATGAGATCATGAAATACTCCATCCATCCCTTTTGTTGGTCTATTTAAGCAAAACAAAGGGAACTTTTACTATTGCACTGTAAAATCTTCAACTTGTCAAAACTGCCCTTTCAATGATTAGTTGATGTTTAATCATACTCAAAAGAAGCGGAAAAAAAAAAAAAGAAGAAGCGAAAAAGGGAATTTCTACTAAACTTTGGTCTTTCATTTTTTGAAATGGACTAGCATTATAAGACAAGCTAAATATGGCACGATTCGCTCACCGTGCATTCTATCAGGTGCTGCCTCAGCTGGTGGATAGCCCTTCCCTTTCTCGGTTACTATGTGTATGAGAACAGGACCTGGTGCTGGCATTGCTTTTACTTCCTCAAAAATGGTTACCAAATCTTCTATACGGTGCCCATCAACTGGACCTATGTAATACAACCCGAGCTCTTCGAAGAGAGTCGAGCCAGAACCGCTAATCATACCCCTTGCATACTCGTCTACTTTTGCTGCCACTTCATATGCCTGTGGTCCAATTTGCTTTGTGATACCCTGTCAAGAGTAGAACCAAAACCAGATTGAAATAAGACTAGAGGAAGCATGACAGGAAACGAAACGACATGAAAAGCTTAGTTGTTGTTTTGAAACTTTGTGCCGTTTTCTGTTTTTAAAAATAGGAAACATGTTTTCTTTTGCATTTATAAAAACCCTTTTAATTTGAGGATATGTGAGGGATGGAGCAGAGATAAAATTTTGTTTCTGAAACAAGTGGAATCACCTTCTTCTTTTCTCCTTAGAATTTGAAAATTTGGAAGTTTTGTTACCCATTCGTTTTTTTTTTTCCGGCTTGGTTACTACTCATTTGTTGGAACCATTGTTACCCACTTGTTGGAACCAAAAATAGTCGTCAAGCATGTTTTTGCTTTTAGTTTGTAAATAGTTTGGAACGAAAAAAAATAGAATTTGTACTTTTGCAGCCTCACGGAGTTTTCGGAACTTGGGGCTAGCTTGGATCTTGGCCAGAGTACTACTGAGGGCTCCAACAGGAGGAGCAGGGCCATCAAGAGTAGCAGTGGGCAAGGAGACTTGTTTGTTGTCATTCAACACCACAATCAGGTTAGAATGAAGAAACCCTGCATTGTTCATGGCTTCGTATGCTTGTCCTGCAGTCATGGCTCCATCTCCAATCACAGAAATCACATTGTTATTCTTGCCTAACAGGTCTCTTGCAACTGCCATACCTACAAAAGAAAAAATGTTGTTTCGATCCCAACAAAATCGAGTCGATCAGAGCCCATTTGGTTGTTTGGCATAGTATTTGATCGTCTTATGTTTCTGGTTTCTGTCAAATATGTAGAACTTGTTTAGCCCCACTTTTCATAGAGCACAAAACACGTTCACTTTTTCGAAAATCTCTCACACAAAATAGGAAACGAACAAGGGAATGACTGAGGGTTTTTGTTTTTTCGAAAGCACGAGAAACAAAAGTAGAGAAAACAAATCCTGGAATGACATGATTCATCAAAAGCATACCAAGACCAGCAGAGATGCTCGTAGAACTATGGCCTGCACCAAAAGCATCATAGATGCTTTCATCCCTCTTAGGAAAGCCTGCTAGCCCTGAAGTTTTCCTAATTGTGTGCATTCTTGATCTCCTCCCTGTCAAAATCTTATGTGGGTATGCCTGCAATATTTTCTTGTCATGCTTAGATCCAATTTATAAACTAGAACGCGATGTGTGTGCAAGAGATAAGGAAGAAGACCATGTAAGTAACTCTTGCGATTACGAATTTACCCTATCTTCTCTCAACAAGTATGCAGCTAAAACATGGGTAAAATTGAAAGATTACATTGTGAGTCGGCTTCACAACTGCCGTTCATGTGACAAGGGGGTCTTCCTTTCGTACTAGTAATAAGGTCCCATTCCACTAAGGTTTTTATTTTCTAAGTACTTATTTCCCGCTTTACGAAGTAACTCATGCGATTATGAATTTACCCTATCTTCTCTCAACAAGTATGCAGCTAAAATATGGGTAAAATTGAAAAATTATATTGTGAGTCGGCTCCATAACTGCCGTTCAGGTGACAAGGGGTGTTCCTTTCGTACTAGTAATAAGGCCCCATTCCGCTAAGGTTCGTATTTTCTACGTACTTATTTCCCGCTTTGCGAATATGTCCATAGATATGTATGCACAAGCATATTTGGTCCCATTTTCTATTGATTTTCATGTGTAGAAGTTGAGTTGGTCACCTGATGGCCAACATCCCATATGATTTTGTCTTCAGGGGTGTTGAAAACATGGTGCAGAGCCACAGCCAACTCCACAACTCCTAAGCTTCCGCTAAGATGTCCCCCTGTCTTTGCCACAGTGAACACTATATCTGCTCTTAGCTCTGCTGCTAGTTGTTCAAGATCCTGAAAAAACAGGAGGACAAATAAGTAAACATATACAGACCCCGCTTAACTTTTAGTACTTTTTGTCCTTATTCAAAAAAAATTTCCATTCGTTAATTTTGCGCCAAACTTTTGTGTATTTTTGATTCATCTCACAAATCGAAATAGTAAAAAAATTATGTTTTACCCAAATACTTTGAGAAATAACCATTTTTAGCAAAAAAAAAGTTAACTAAAAATATTTGGGTAAAAGTAAAAAAAATTTACTTCTCTGATTCGATAATCCTCAAAAGTTTGTCGTAAATCTAACAAATGCGAAAAAAATTCAAATAAAGATAAAACCAACTTATTTCTCTAAAAAAGTTAATGGAACACCACCACAGAAATTCGGATTTCAAACCCACCGCTGAGATGAAATATGGACCATCGATTGCTGTGATGGACCGCTCAAATCGCGCACTACAGCCCTGTAGTGCACTACATGGTCTCCAGTTCCTAGAAATGCACCCTCCATCCCAATTTGTTTACCCATTTTGTGATTTTTAATTGTTCCAATATTTTTCTCTAGTTTGAAAATCGATAGACCAACAACGGCTACAGAATCCCCACGAATGCTGTGTTTTTTTTTTATACCTCTGCTGAGAGATTCTTCATGTGAACTGGGTAGTTGATGGTATCAAGCAACGGCGTCGGCGGCTTCTCGCCGGAGAAATCAATCTCCCAACCCCCCTCTTTATCTCTCCTTCTCATCATCTTCCCTCCTCCTCCTTCCTCTCCGTCTGAGCCGGCAACCGCGGATGCTCGTACGGAGAACTGAAAAAAAACATGTACAAATCAACCACCAAAATCATCTCGTGAGGGGCTTATTATACTTCGAGTCTCCCATGCACACACTCTAGCAATCTCTTTTATGCACGTATATCCGATACTTTCACAAATTTTATTATAATCCGAATTCAATAATCTAACCTCCAACATGGTGCCAAGTAGGGGTGGGAATTTCCAACACGAAGTTAACGGTTTAGTTTCAACTATTTCTGATACAGAACATGAATATGACACGACACCATAATACGAAAAGCTAAACAGGTCAGGTTAGGATCGAGAGAATTTTAACTCGAATACAAGATGACATGACATGAACACGATACGACGTAAGGTGAGAATTTATGAAAGAATACAATAACATGACATGAACCGGACACAAAGTTAGCGGGTTAGATGTCGGCTATTTCTGACACGGAACATGAATATGACGCATCACAATAGCACGAAAAGTTAAACAGATCGGGTTAGGGTTGAGAGAATTCTGACACGCAACACGACGAGAGGACATGCAACACGACATGACACCCACCCACCACTGCAATACACTTTTTGGTAAGCATGACATCACTTTATGGTGGAATCCAAACCATTTCAACCAATATGAAGGAGGGTAATGTACACCCTCCCTCTTAAGTGAAACCCTCTTAAGTGAAGAGTAAATAAAACTCAACTCCCCTAGTGTCAAGTGATGGGTATCATATACTGCCATACATTTGACAGAATTCAGAGCTCGCCAACCACAACTAAACAAGGCTGACTTTCACTTGAGGGCATTGAAAATCTGAGAAATTAATGGAAAGTTGGACTGACCTGTTTTCTGCAACTGAGGCTTTTCCTGGGGACCGTAGTAGGAGAAGGCGATACTGATGGGTTTAGTTTGATTACAGAGCCTGAGGTGGCCATTTTTGTGATAGAGTTTGTGGTGATTGGTGTGGGAAGTGGGAGCTGAAAGCAAGAGAAGCTGAGAGGGAGCTTGTCATATATAGGTGTTCCCAGTTAGGAGAGAGAGAGAAAATAAGAGGCACAAAATATGTACTACACTGTTCTCTCCGTCTCATTTTAATTGTTTATTTTCGTTTTTCGTGCTATTTTTTCAACGCTTTTATTTTTTAATATAAATATATAAAAATATGCAATATGGATCTTTTTTTTATAGTTCTCGATTAGATCTATAATACAAAGTTTTTAAAATTATGAAAAATATTATAGATTGAGAAATATAAGTGTTGAAAGAACGACACGAAAATAGAAAATGGGCAATCAAAAATGGGATGGAGGGAGTAATATCATCAAGGAGGGAGAGTTTGACAGTTTGTTTAGCTACGTGACGAAATCGGATTATTTTTTTTCCGTCGACGAAAGTCATTTGTATTAATTGGAGTTTATGAGGTTCAAACATCAGCCAAAAAGACGATGGAGTATATGGTGCCAACCACTGGACTACTACTCCGGCCACTTGCAACGAAATCGACACTTTATAGTGACCAATTGTAAATTTTGCTAGTATAATATTTGTCATTATTAAGACGCGTAAGTATTGGATCATTCATCTGGCAATGGTAGGAGCTGAGCAAAATGAAGACTTAGCCCTTGTTCGGTTAGTGGTTTTGGCGGACAAAACCTTCTTGATTAGGGAGTTCATGACTCGTAAAATCTAATTAATTAATAGGAAACTTAGCCAAAAATTCTTCATATTTACATTTTTTGAGTTCAAGGACAAGCATATTTTGCAAACACCTTTTGCAATTAACATAAGGACAAATGTGTTGTATGATTAATTACTAAAATACACTTTTTGCAAAATTAGTTGAAGTTCACTAATAACTTAAAGTTAATAAAAGTGTCTAAAACCCTAGAAATCCTACGAAGGTACCTAAACCCTAGAGTACCTTATAAAAATGCCTAAAACCCTAAATCCTATAAAAGTGTCAAACCACTAAAATCCTATAATAAGAAAATGCATTGCAAATCCTATAAAAGTGTCTAAACGCTAGGGTACACTACCCTAAAGTACCCTACCCTAAAGCTCCTTTAATGAAAGTGTCTAAAATCTTAGATACCCTATGAAAATACCTAAACCCTAGGGTACCCTATGAAAGTATCTAAAATCCTAAATCCTATGAAAGTGCTTAAACCACTAAACCCCGGCCCTATGATAGAAAAATGCATCCTAAAATCCTATAAAAGTATCTAAACCCTAGGTTACTCTACCCTAGAGTACCCTACCCTAGGGTATCGTACTTTAGGGTAGTTTTTTCGTGAAAATATATTTTGTCCTTATGGCTCTAACAACTCAAAAAATTGAAGGAGCTCTACTGAAAACCATTTTAATGACGTCTTTGTCCTGAATGAAAATTATTTTATCGCACTTATGGCTAATTTTTCCTTAATTAATTTGGTGCTTTTCACGTGTTAATTTATTGTTATAAAATGATTCAAATCAAACTTTGTAGGCCCTTCCAAAAAATTATTTATACCCATGCTTCTACGTGTTCATATGACTTATTCCTTCTGCAACAGATATCTTTTCCAGCATTGTAGTCCTATCTTTTTCAGCATTGTAGTCCTAATAAAGAAATAGAGAAGTGCTACATTAATAGAGGTGCTAGGAACACATCGGGAATGGCACACCTCAGCCACATCGTTCTCACATACAGGTGGGGCCTATTCCAGTGGGCCTCACCTGTATGTGAGAGGGGTCTGGCTGAGGTGTGTCACACCCGATGTGCCTCTAGCATTTTTGCATTAATATGCTACGTATATATTCGGGTTCAGAATGGCATTAAATAAACATTTATAAACAAGTTGATGATATTTTTACAAAAGTTCATAACATTTTGCATAAGTACGTACCATGACGAAGCGGTTGTTGCTCACCCGACACTATCGTACGAGGTCAAAATTCAACAATAATGATTCATAACATCGCGACATATGAATTAAAAGTTAGCGTCGTAGACTTATGTATAGATATATTTGTATGAATCGATGGACAGTTCAACGGGCCTATGCCATCGGTATAGATCTGAATGTGTAATGGGCATTGCAAGTTGCAACATAATTAGCTTATCCAAAAGAAAAAAAAATCCATTTCCTCCATCTCATCAACCTTTCCAATGCATTAGACACCGAGGGGCCACCATACGAAGAGACAGATCAAAGGATGCGTTCAGAGATGGAATGAATCTCTTGCACATGGCAGAGTCAGATTGAGTTTTTGTAGCTGCTGCTGGTTTGTTGCATGTTCGTCTGCTATGAGCAGCCATGCTTTGTCCTTAGTTTGGACTGGTTTGTAATGGGTTCTGTTTTTTTGTGCTCTTAAATGAAAACCAAAACAATAAAAACATTTTCCGATTATTGTTTTTCTCCTCTTTTTTATGAATATCATTTGGCCGTCTCCATATGGCCACATCTTTGCGTAGCAATCGTTACTGTTATATTCATTTGGATCTGGGAACCGCGATTTGATCGTGTTTACTCATATTCAATTTGACATGAACTGTGATTTTAGCGTTACTGGTAACATCGCCAACTATTATGTTTCAATGTAAATTAGTGAAAAAACAAAGAAATTAATATGGTGTTACTTTTCTTGAAAGCCATGATCACTTCTCGCCACCCCGACCCAGGCCTACAACCACCACTTACGGCCTCTTCTAACCACCACTTACGGCCTCTTCTAACCACTTCTGGCAACTCCCCTGACTTGGTCAGAACAAAGAAAATCGACAATCCTATAAAAGTATGGTGTTCTACTCGTGAAGTCCAATATGATATAGCTTCAACATTAGCACAACAATAGTATACACGGAGTGTAAATTGCAAGTATATGATTAATTAGCTAAGTATGTAAAAATATTATAAAGAATTATACATCGTATATAGAATAAAATCGGAGTGGGTCATGGAGTATCCTAAGTCCGCCCCTGTTTTCCCGCCAGGCAGCTACCGCCTCAGGCGGTCCGAGATTTCTCGTTACAGAGCCACAGAGAATCAGCTCATCATGCATGGGAACAATGCATGGGTACAATTAATAAAAAAGTGAGTATTCAATAATGCAGACATTGATTTGGTCTATTTGGTTTGTCAAACAATAGTACTCCTTCACACTTGACTAGACCATCTCCTCTCTTTTATAAGTGTGCTCGCTTTCCACGGGGGAAATAAAATATTGACCTTCGGATTTTAAATACCTCGAGGCTTAGTAGTACACATTATGCGCGTTGAAAAAGTTATTTACGGCTCTGCGCAATCTTGATCGTTCGTTTCGGCTTTAGACCGTCCGGATTTAAATGAAAATTTTTCTGAAAAAAGTTTCATTAACATCCAGACTGTCTAAAATACTTTTGGACGATCGCAATTAGCTCCATAAATAACTATTCACTGCTCCGTTAAAAAGATTTTTTTTTTCTTTTTGTGGATAAAAAAAACATTTCTTTTCCTAGAAGCCAATCTCGTGCGTGAAGTAAGCATGAGACACGTGCCAGGTGGAAAATGACACCATGCTATATAGTAGTCCATTCAGTGGCAGAGAGGTATGTAATATCCGAGTAGGGGAGTCATGCTAGGTGAACGCTACGCTAAACTAAATGGACTAAAATTTATGTTTTTACAAATTTTTAGATAGATCATTCTTTTCACATATATTAACTAATGAACTAGTAAAATTTATGTGTTTAAGATATCTAGGCACAGTTGCGGCGCCATATGCTGAGCACAATGGTCACATGACCACCCCAAACAATTTTTTTTTTTGTTATGATACATATAGAATTTTTAGGATAGCCCATGCTTTGAAGTAGTTTGAACACCTATTCCATGCATCAATGAACACTCAGTTCACAAAATTCTGAACACCCAGTCCATACATCAATGACCATTGATAAGTGGTAAAATTACAGCTCTTTATACTCTTTATTTGATATGGTTTATGCTCTTTTGGTGAAAGTTTGCTTCTACTTGGGGGTGATCGGTGGTGGGATAATGGCGGCTGATATTGGAGTGTGTTGGGGTTAGGGTTTTGTTTTTGCAGGTTTGAAGATGGAGACTGAGGATGAAAGGGTTCTTTAGCAGTGGTGTGGCGGAGATGCATGGCCGGTGGTGGTCTTGGCTGGCTGTTTGGAGTTGGGATGCGAAGTGTTTGCAGCTGACGTCTCTCAGATTATTTTTGGGACCAACGATATACAATGGGTTCACAGCGATCCTCGCGGTGGCATTTCATATTCGTTCAAGTGTGCTAGCAGATTGGGTGATGAGTGGCAGTTAGGGTTTGTTTTGGGGTTTGGAGGTGTTTTAGGATTTGTTGGTCTTTGACCCACGTTGGGTCTCAAGTGCCTCTAGATATTAAGTATTTTAATTTTCTTGCGCCCTTATCCTTTTAATCTTTGCAATTTTCGAATTCAGAGATTAATAAAAAAAATTGCTGATAAAAAAAAACAGTCAAACAATTAAATTCTCTAATTTTCAATTCATTTGAACCGGTGCATAGATCTTATTTTTTGATCATTTTATTCTAAATGGTCATAATTAATTTTTGACCCTAAGAAAGTCGTAGAACCAAATGAAGAACAAATACTTATTTATGAGAGCCCTAGAGGCAAATACTATTAATTATGACTTTTTAGCATAAAATGATCATAAAAATAAAATTTCTGCACCAATTCAAACAAATTGAAAAGTAGATCACTTAATTTTTTTACCATATTTTTAGTAATATAAATACAGTGTTTGTTTCTTTTATTTTTTTATTGCCTTAAAAATAATTTCCTGATTTTTCTTAAATGTATTTTTAAAAAATGCCGAATTGCACGGCGGTGCCTAGGTGGGCTTGGTGCCCACTTAGAATACTGGGTAGTATATTGAAAGTTTT
Organism: Rhododendron kiyosumense; assembly: GCA_019656275.1. NCBI lineage: Eukaryota > Viridiplantae > Streptophyta > Magnoliopsida > Ericales > Ericaceae > Rhododendron > Rhododendron kiyosumense. The sequence continues at coordinate 661,420 of BPLS01000150.1, read as the reverse complement.
TTTTTAACACCCTCCCAAGAAATTCTGAAGCTGCCACTATCTAGGCAGATCATTTGCCTCACATACATCAAAGAGCACATTTGACAAGCCACATAAGCAAAACAGTCTCCAAAAGAGAAAACAATCTTGCTACACTTTTTTGGTGTATCTCTCTCTCTCTCTCTCTCTCTCTCTCTCTCTCCTCAACTTTCTCTCTCTCCTCAACTTTGAAGATAGAAAGAGCACTATTCGAATTGCCACCATCAAATTTAATGCTTATTAGTGGTGAAATTGGTAATATCTTGGGCAAAGTGAGTCTTTTAAAGCTTAAATAAAAAAGCGATAAAAAATTAAAATTTGAATAGTCCGTTAGAGTGCATAACTCGCCAACTTGCCACATGGGTCACCAAAGTACAGATTTGAAGTAAAATTGTGCTTACTCTCACGGAGATGCTCTAGCAAGTAGCAACACATACAAAATATTCAAACACATACTCATATGAGTTTAAACCCCACATGCTGCAGACTAGCACGATTGTTCATGAGTTATGTACAAGTAATGCAACTGTATATAAAACCTGAGGAAAGTTTGACAGACTATACATGAAGAGAACTGTAACTCGTGGCCATTTCTTCCTCAGACGTTTATCGCGATTTAATTTGCCACTAAGCTAATGGCCCGTTGAGGTTAATCCCGTTCAGCATTGCCCGATGATTCTAGTAGTATGAATTAAGGAGAGATGATCACCTGCAATACTTTCCAAACTGGGGAATTCCAGATGTGAGCCCTCAGATGCAATTCTAATGGGCTTATCGCTTAACAGCAATACCAAATATACAAACTTGATATCCCAAGGTAAATTAGTACAAGAGGAAAGATGTATGAGAGTTTTTCGCTTTCATTTTTGTTTTCGTTTTCATTTTCATTTTCATTTTGTTCACATCAAACAGATCCATAATGTAAGAGAATGAACTCCAAAAAAAGTCAAAGCAGAACCACCACAAGGGAAGAAAGAGCATGGATAGATAAAAAGAACAATAAATGACCAGTATAAATTTGCTATCACTCAAAAGCAGGGATTGTGAGGAAAAAGAAAACATCTGAGTGTAGTACTGTACAGGGTTTAGGGTTATATGCATTTGCAGTCAGTATTTGATCACATGGTGGCGTAACCAGAGGTCATACATCACCATATGGAAAGCATCGTATTTGACGGGAGGTGAATTCCACTGGAAGTGTTTCTGGACCTGAAAACCCCACGACAAGTGAAAAAATTCATAATCAGTAACTCCAAAATCTAAGCTATATCACTCCATTTTAATGATGCAAACTAAACCCTTCGTTTTTCGCATTCAAGTATGCGAACCATTAACAAAATCAATACCTCATCTCAATTGTTCAACAAGTAATGCAAAGGTCTCTACCTTAACAAGGTTCTTGTGCAAGGCAACAAATTCCGAGTTAGATATGTCCTTCAATATTTGCTTTAGCCGATACACATCATTCTCCTTCAGTATGACCGAAAATTTTCGCCAATCAAGAATGTCATTGAATGGAAGGTCATAATAATTAGACAATATCACTGCAAGAGAAGCACACAAAAAATGAGACAAAATATCCCAACGCATGTATGGAGAGAGAAATAAAACCCACTAGAAAAACTTGGTGAATAGACCCTGTCTAATGTCACATAAATACTACTTCCCAAAACCCAGCGGGCTTCTGACATTGCTGAAACCATGGCGGAAATTAGTAACTGCACTAACATAGTTCTCTTGTTAACATAGGTTACATAATGACTGATTTTCAGTAAACAATTTTCTTTGAACGGCGATTTTCAGTAAACAGTACCAAAATATGAATGCTTGATTAGCTCCAATTGTGTGGCAAACTGCACGGGGGCTTTCATTTTTTTTAGCCAATATTCGGTAATAAATTTTGGTTCTATGTGCTTGAAATCCAAATTAGATATTCAATAGAAAGGGGAAGACAAATTTAGGCATTATGTGCTTTGAGATACCTGAGAAGCACAAACACAGGCAAGACATAAATACGACACACACAGACATGCAAATACATTATTTCTCAAAAAATGTAGGACACAGACATATATATATATATATCATCGCAAGTATGCATCCCAAATTATAATAGATAAGCTACGGTTAGTTATGAAGAATCTAGTTGGCATGGGATTCAAGAAATCCTTCAAAAATAAGCCATGGGGACGATTAGGAATCCTCAAAAAATCGTTAACAAATTCCAATTGAATATACGATAAATTGTAAGAACTACTACTCTTCCAACTTTTCATATAATGGTGATGTGTCAAATTTTGATATCTTTGATAGTCACATGTTAGCAAGGATTGAAGAAGTGTCAATCACATATTTACTCCTTAGTCATAGACGCCAAAGAAGTGTCGGACACATGTCCCAATTGAGATTTTTATTTTCTAATTATGGACACGAAAAAAAGAATATCGGACACGTGTCCGAGAAGTGTCCGTGTCGGACACGGACATGCCACCTTTTAAGTGTCCATGCTTCTTAGTGAGATACTATCATCATTCAAAGGAATGGGTCCAATTTTTACAAAATAAGGAGGGATTTCTTTTAGGAAAGGGATCAACAAAAACACGAAGCAAGATGCAAGTACAATATAAGATTCCAGAATAACCTATACCTATGAGGAAAATTCCAAAAATTAATCTCAGACTTCCTCTCACCAGCACTTAATAACCTTCACGTGATTGAGTGATGTTCATTTCTAGAGCAAGTTGTCTATTGTTAATGTAGATTTTACTCTTTTCTTAGGAGAGCAGATGAGATAAGTAGTAACAAACCTAATACCAAGACCAGGAAATGGTGAAACAAACAAATTCATGCCTTGTTCCAACCTCAAAAAATAATATGCAGGTTGGTCTTACCAGGAATGCAACCATAATGGATTGAATCAGTTATTCGAGCACTGTTGACCTGAGAACCACCAGGACATATACAGAACTTAGTCCTATAAAATTTCTTTTGGTATACCAGATGTCCAGTGGCCCTGTTTATTCTGTTGTTTGCGATATCAAGTTCGGTATCATTTTCCCATACTCGTGCGAGTATAACTCTGATTTTGGAGTTCCTATGGCCTGCCCAAAAACCTAGAGTTGTCCTGCAAAATAAGGTTATTCGAGTGTTAAGAAATGACCCGATTGGTGGGGTTCATCTAACAATAATTTCTCATATGCTAAACCGAAATCTAATCAGCCCCCTCGAAAGACAAGAATAGTTCTCGTCCACAAGCGTTCTGAATCTGGAACTTTGGAAAATACTAAATTCAAATTAATGATTGGAAAATGAAAAGAAAACAGTCAAAAACATGAAAAGAAAACAATTCAAAAAAAAATCAAATGAAAGAAGATATCCAGCATGCATTTATTTAGGGGAAACAAGTTACAAGAAAACGAAATTCCATCAATGACTGCGACTATACTACTGTCACCCATAAATGATTATAGAAAGTTGCATTTGGAAAGAATGACGAAACTGGAATTTCACATGTTCAGATAACTTTCAATGGAAATTTTTGAAAATTGTGTTTTTCCCATATGACACTGTTAAAAAACAAAACCCATAACATGGGTCCTACATTCTTAATTCACCTATATTTTCCCGTTCCACACATACCAAACTCCAACAAATAGGTTTTATCTTTCTTTTTCATGCAGACTCATCAAACCCAACATGGGCTCAAGTGCAACAAATGGACATACACACTAGTCTTGTATACCCAGATAGCTAAGAGAAGAAATAATGGTTGTGGGAAGTTCATATAATCTGAGAATGACAAGAAAGCAGACTAAGAGGCTCTCACCACCACCTTCATCACCAGATTCACCACCCTCCCGCAGCCTTGGCTTCGGCTACCGGCGTCGAAGAAGTAAGAGAATATGCCAACCTTTTAGTCATTTGACAAGAAACAACTCTTTCTATCCACTTTGTTTCTTACAATCCAAAAAGCACTCGTTTGCTTTTTTTGAACAAGTCCAAAAGATTTGATTTTTACTCCATAAACCCAAAAGACATGATCATACGATTGTGTACGCACATATACAGAGAGCTATAGATACATAAAAGAGACACAAAGTTCATTTGCTGGTGTATCAAAAATATTTTATTTACTTGAGATTGTTTGCGTTGTGGGGCTTCGGACACAATTGTAAAGTTGGCATAGTCTCTTACTTCTTCGATGCCGGTAGCCGAAGCCAAGGCCGCGGGAGGGTTGTGGTGTTGAATCTGGTGATGAGAGCCTCTGAGTCTGCTTTCTTCTCATTCTCAGACAATATGACCATCCCACAACCATTCTTTCTTCTCTTAGTTATCTGGTAGGGCTGTAAACAAGCCGAGCTGAGCTTTGTTGAGCTCGAGCCTTAACGAGCAGAGCCATTATTGAGTCAAGCTAAGTCATTTACGAAACGAGTCTCTATAATTGAGCCGAGCCACCCTTAACGAGCTGAGTTTTTATAGAATGAGTTGAGCCGAGCTTGACTCGTTTACTAAACGAGCCGAGCCGAGCCAAGCTCGGGAGCTGCTCGGTTTGTTTACTGCCCTACTATCTGGGTATACAATGGTGGTAAAGAAATATTCCTGCAATACACTTTTTAATAAGGATAACATCACTTTGTGATAGGATACACACCATTTCAACCAATAGGAATGAGGGTAATGTTCACCCCAAAATTAAATTCCAGTCTTTGTCTCAATGGAATCAATCTGCCCATAGATCTAGGATGACAAACATCATTTAGCTATTCTTGGGAACACAAGTCATCGATATTAATATTCATTTTCTTCTCTTCTTTTTGTCTGACAATAACAAAACTAGAACCCACAAGGCTTTCCGTTACCATCTTCCGCCCTTTTATGCCAAATAACCAGGATACCCATTACATTACCATCTGCCCCAAATGCCTGCCATCCAGCAAATGGATTAACACATAAGTCATACTCTTCGCATACCCTCGAGCAAACCAAATCTGCTGTCCATGCTAGCAACATATGCCTTGATCACGTTCCTCTTATCAGGGTCATTCAAGTACCTTGCATCTGAGGACAAAAAGTTAAGATTTGTAGGGAGTGAGCACAGTACCTCTGCTTCCTCCGTCCCATCTTGAAGTACATAACCCTCCTCAACACCACTTTTTTTGTCTCCATTAACTTGACCCACATAATTGATGGAATATTTTAGCTTCTTCAATTTCCAGCCATAGTAAAGATCTAGCCCCCATCTTCTTCTCTAAGATCTAAGCATGGCAATTCCGTATCTATCCAATAATCTCCTCTTCACAACCTCTGTATGACTACCCAAGAATGCATTGATATTTCAATTTCTCATTGTCCACTCAAAAGTACTCCCTCCATGTGAAGCCCCAACTTGTCCCACATCGGTGGGGAAATGGGAAAAGGTATTGTATATAAGTGATTCCAACCAGCTACTATATAACTTGAGGTTAACCTTTTGAGCCACGCGGTTAGGCTACGGGTTAAGCAGGTTAGCTGGGGCGGGTCGTTACACTCCGTTCCTAATTGTTGGTCCACTGTTCTATTTTGGTAAATTAAAAAATGTTGGTCCCTCTTGAAAAGTCAAAAACTCAAAATTGGTACGTTTCTAAAATTGCCCTCATAAATATCTACTATTGTATCGGTCCAGCTAATGGGTGCTATATTGCACCCTTTAACATCATGATTGCTGTACCTTTTAACTAGTTTTGGGATTCTTCCCGATGAAAACTCCTGAACAATGACATCACACACTGCACTTTTAGATATTTTATAAGTTTGTCCTTAGTTTTGTAATTAATTACAAAACAACCATTAAACTAAAATTGGGCGGGTCCTTTTTTCCCCATTTAGGCGCCATTTCTCCTCCATTTTCTTTTCACCGTTTTGCTTCTAAACTCGTCGACTACGGCTGCATTCTTTTAAACTTCCAAGTTTTGGAACTTATTTCGTTATTATTTACTCTTAGTAACTTTTTGTTTAGCTTTTTGACGTAATTTTAGGGGTTAATCGTTTGTCTTGACGAGACGAATCGGAAAAATATATAAATATGGACCAATGTTGAAAAAATTCAAATAAAATGGCATTTAAGCTCCAAAAGATAGCTGTTTGATACTTTTTTCGTCTTTAGTGAATTTTTTTTGTTTTTATTCATAATTTTGTACTCTTTAAACTCCTCTCGTTGAGACGGCGGATTAATCCAAAAAAACCACGCAAATACTTGATTATGAAGAAATAAGTTATGAGAGCCCTGGAGACAGAAAAAAGAGCAGATACTTAATTATGAGAGCTCTAGAGACAAATCAATTATGACGCTTTAAAATAATATGATAAAAAAATAAAATCTTCGCATCAATTCAAACGGACGCGTTTGGGGTTCAGGATTATAGTCAGCCTTTGGACCCCCTTCGGACTAACCTGTTAACTTACTAACTCCCCTAATCCCGCTAATGTATACCGTATGACCAAAAACAAAAGAGTGAGCCCCACAAAACATTTGTACAATGTCTGTGTAAAAGAAAAAATGTGTAGGAAGTGTTTTTCGTTTTTTATTTTTCAGGAAATGATAAGGATACATAAAGAAAATCTCTGTTTAAAATACTTTATTGTGCATTTACGAAACGTCCAACTTTACTTTAGAATTCAATTTCGAAACAAAGTTGATGTTTCTTAAATGCCCTTTCCGACACTAGATTGAGCTGATTTTTTTGTAAGAACGGTAAATAAAGTATTTTAAATAAAATAAGTGGCTCTGATCATTTTTTTAGGACATGTAACAGGCCCTAAAAGAGTATGTCCATCAGTACATGCTGGTACAATTTTTTTTCCCTGTACCAATAGCACAGCTGTTTTTTTTTCCCTAAAAAGGGAGTTGCTTGAGATTGGAGAGTAAAAAAACAAAAAGGAAAGTGAAAAGGTCAACGTTGATCGGTAATTATTACTCCTACGGGCCCACATAGAAGGCGCACCAATGCACCAGTTAGCATTTGCCTTATTGTAATATCAATGAGTTGAAACATGGGGTAATTTTGGAAAATAACACCTTGAGATTTGATGTCTTTGTAATAAAAAATACAAGTACATTTCCCAAGAGTGACCAACAATCGGGAACGAAGGGAATAAAGGATATGAATGATACGAAGTAGGTTGAACATAATACAAACCCAAAAAATGATTGTAGAAGAGCATAATGAAAAATAGTCGCCATATGAAAGGAGATGCAAACGAATATTATACCTGTTTTCCACATCATTTCCCCCAGCTGGAAGAGCAAACGGCTGCAGCACTTGAGGGAGAGCAACATCTTTGTGTGGAATAAATCCAACATCATAGCTTGGGGAGCACACAACTCGAATCGAATTCTTTACAAGAAGTGGAAGTCCTTCAGTTGCCCTTACACCAACGTCATGACAAGTAACGAAGAAATGATCTGCACCCAGTGTTCTATTCCAGTAAGGATACTTGGATATTAAGCTCTCCACATAATTTTGGACAATAACTGTCATGTTTTCATAGGATGTGCCCTGCATACCATTGTACAAGTATCATATATCTGTTTATAAGATACCCAGATCGTACCTAAGGGATTTCCAATGTACTAGTTACTTATTTACTTTGTTTTATAAAATCATTACCCTAAAGAAGAAAAATATGGGTAGTAAATTTGGACATAGATGCCAACATTAGTCAAACAAAGTCGCATTTGGAGTGAAGATGGAAGCTCAAATTTTTTCACTCAAAACATATTGATTAATTTGTAGGAGCTCATCATTACAATATCTGAAAGTTTATATTCTGCATATAAGAATTGGGAACAAATATTAACGGAAATGCAGGCCTCGTGTGAAACATTATAGGCAAACTAGGACACCACGTGCTAAAACGCGAACTGCATGGTAAGGCTAAATGTATGTCATAACAGGAAAATAAAGCCTACCACAATTTTCAACCATATCGATGGGTAAAGTTCCATGACCAACTATATGAGCATTTGCAGTACAAACAGCATTAACAAAATGCAGCAAGAATGCAAGATACTAATGCTGTGTTTGGTTTGTGTTTTGAAAAATAGTATGGGTAATAAGCGGGGAGAGATAGAGAGAGAAATGTTGGAAGTAAGGGGAATCTAGGAGGAATTTTTTGAAAAATTCTTTTTGAATTGTAAAGAGAACAAGGCATAATTGTTGTCAACCGAATTAGGCCCCACGTGCAACAAAAACATAACAGCAGAGACACAACCGCGTAAATGAATATGAAATGAAAATGACAACTTCTGCAATGCACACTAACACTTCCAGCAATCTTCATGGCTAACCATTTCCCCCCAATTCAGACACAAATGAACACTCGGTTACCACAATTGTGTGAGCGTGCCTATTTCATACCAAATGATAAATATATGCTCATCCTACTCGAGTGCTTGTGCGCAGTTGTAACAAAGTCACAAATAAGCAGCACTTGCAATGAAGTGGACAAATGAAACCAAATCTCCTTTTTGGAGGTTATATGCATCTAACATTTGGCTGCATTCATCTCATACCCCCTAAATGCCGATAGTCTAAAACTTTCCTTCGGGGAATAGATTCCTAGCAAATTCTGTGGACCAATAACCAATTGTACCCCTAAATCGCCACAATTACAAAAGGAACTTGTGAAGATACTAGTGACTGATAGAGGCAAATAATAGGATGTTCTTTTCCATATAGGGATGTTCTTTGTACTTCACTTTCATGGAGTTAAAGCCAAATTAAAATACTTACAGTTAGTGGAAGTTAGATTGTAGAGTCCTCTACAACTTTTCAGTTGACTGACTTAGCCTTCTCACATTTAATTGATACAAATAGCACTTCAAGCATGTGTTACTCCCACAAAACTCAGACTACTAAATCTTTTAAACGCACTATACTAAGAATCAACTTAAGTACCCACTGCATTGACTAGTTTGACCTTCTTAATCAAGTAACTGCAAGTCTGCAATTGGACCCCTTTCTTGATCCTACAAGTCACTACGGCCTGAGTTTGTCTAGCTCGAGAATGTGGACCCATGACTCTATCCTTGTGGGGAGAATAAGAATAGGGTCGCATATCATACTTTTCGAACAGTTGTTGGGATGGTGGATATTTGATTTTTCAGAAAATGACGGGTCGTAAACATGTATAGAATACCACTATCAAAGTGAGCCTTAAGCTGTAAGCATGCATTTCATTACTCAAAAGATCAAACATTAAGGTTCAACTACAACTACAAGATACATACAAGTAACTTTGACAAGTATCACTATGAACTAACAAATTGCATAGATGAGAAATCAGCCAAACCAACAAACACAAAACGCACGAGGAACAATCAAGAAAAGAAACAGAGAACGTAAGACACTGACATATGCAAAAAAATCAAATATTCAAGTAAGAGCAAGAAACAATGTAGCAGTAATGTACCTTCCCTCTCATCTTGTGGCACGAGATAGGGATAAAGAAGAGGTCAGCCCGATCCGGATCCTCCGTTCGGAACCCAGACTCCCTGATATTCTGAAAAAAGTATCCCTCGCTAGCGTACTTCCCCGTCAACTTCCTCGGCGTCTGGTAGAAAGTATTGGGGTCTCCATCGGGATATATATACACCTTGAATCTCCTCTCCATTTCAGCATAATTCAGGCTAAATACCTCCGGCGAATGATACACATCCGAAAGTTGCTCCAAATCACTTTCTTCCAAAACCTAATAGCACAGTAACAGCGAAAAATATGACAATTACTCAAGGTGCACGCGAGCTGACCCGCACAACTGAGATAATAAAAAATTATGGAGAAATTTGAGGGGGAAAGTGAAGGAGATTGGAGGATACCTTGGAAGAGAGGAGGGTGGGAGGGGGAGTGGAGGAGGAGGATTGGAGAGGGAAGTGGAGGGAATTGAGAGAAAGGTAGGTGAAGGAGATTAGGGTTAGGGTTGCGAGAGCAAGGAGAGATCCACGGAGGGAGAGGTTGATGGGGGAGGAGGAGGAAGGTGGTGGTGGTTGGGCGGACTTGGCCGCCGTCATTGCCGTGGTGGAAGGTTCGCCGCGCGTGGTGGTTTCCGGCGAGGTGAAATTGTGAATCGGTGGCGTTGCAAAGAGTTGTACTTTTCAGTCGATGGATGGGGAGTGGAGAAAGAGAAGGTGTTGGGAATAACTCGCATGGAAGACAAGAAAAATACAAATGCGTAGTTGTACTTTCAGTAAGCTTCAATTTTTTTTTATACGTATTTATTTTTGTCTTTCCCGTTACTTATGTTTTTATTCATCTTTTATAAATAAATAAAAATTGATTCGCGTCATATTTTTTTAATTAATCATCCCTCTTGATAATAGAAGTCTAAATATTTAAAATTTATAATCAACAGCAAAAATAAATTTACTAAAGACCAAAAAAATATCAAACAACTATCTTTATTATCTATAGTGTCGTCTAATATAAACTTGATTATCAACGGTCCACATTTTTATGCTTTAAAAATTTCTTTCGTCGAGAAGAATAATTAAATTAAAAAAATGCGACAAAAAATAAATTAAAGGTTGAGAAAAGTAATAAATACCGATAAAGTACTATACTATAAAAAAAAAAAGCTAGTCCTCCACGCCCCTCTCTACATCTTTACTTTCTAATCATATCTTATACTCTCAACAATAATTTAAATCGTTGATCTGGTAAATCTCAGTAAAGTGAAGAGGAAAAACAGCTTAATAGAACTTATTTGAAAGCGAATGGTTTAAGTTCAAGATTCACCCTCCATTCTGTAAAACAAATATCGTCCATTCATGTAACTTAATCAAAGATTCAAAGGGCAGTTCTCAAAGTTGGAAATAAATCGGCTTTTCCAACAGCAAAAATCCCAAAGTATAGATGAGCTTACTTTTTGTTTTGATCAATATTATTGACTAACAATGAAAGCAATCTCGGCCAAACACAGCGTTAATGAATTCAAGACGAAAATGGGGGGAAAAAAAAACCCATAGTAATCAATTCCTGAATCATGGAATTTATCAGCATCACATCACCAATAATTCAGGGGTGGCTCGAGCGAAACGATAAGGTTACCCCAATGTGACCTGGTGGTCACGCGTTCAAGTCGGAGAAACACCCTCTACAGTTGCAGAGATAAAGCTGTGTGTATCTACATTTCTTGAGACGCTAGAGTAAGGGGAGCCTCAGGCACTGGTGGCCCTCTTTTGTTTTCGACCACTACAGCCTTTGTGTGTGTGTGTATCTTTTGTCTATCATTTTTCCCAAATGGCAACTCAAAACTAGGTCAAACTTGTACCTGTCCATTAGCCTCCAGACCATGTTACTAGAGCAAGAGACCATATCATATCTTATCTTTTGCATGACTATTTACACAGAATCCGGCATATCAATGTCCCCAGGCTGTAGCATAAACAAGAAAATCCCACCAGCAAAAGAAATATTGAGAGACTCAAATTCTCCGATCATTGGAATGCTTATGAGCTCAGTTACCCACCTCGTTTTCTCAGAAAGTCCATTGCCTTCAGTACCCAGGACCAAGCATAGTGGCGTTTCAGCAAAAGAATATGCAAGCGCTTGAGAAAGCAAAGACACTGGCTTCAACTGATCCCTACTCTGGGGATGGCCTGCCAAAATCTTTATATGGAATGTTTTTGTGAGAGTCTGGAGATGAGCCCAATTGCCGATTACTATAGGAAGCTGGAAGTAGGCTCCTTGGCTAGCTCGAAGTGCTTTCTCGTTGAATGGATCACAACAACCAGGAAGCAGAAATACACCACCCTGTTCACAATAGGCACCCAATTTACGACCTAAATTCTTTATCCTTAAGAAGATACCAGAACGACGCTTATTTTAATGTTCACAAGACTGCACAATGGTAAGTGGGAAAGGAGGGGATTCCAAGACAATTTGCAAGAAGTATCCCCATGTATTCAGGCAATGAACAGGTTAACAATTAGACTAATAACACACTTGAAGTTGCAAACGTCCAATTGATTAGAATGTAGTACTTGGAAGGCAATAGCCGGTTTTCCTAAATAAGAGAGAACCGTCAAAGTTGGGATCATTAGTTGAGGGATCAGAAGAACCTGTACATACACATGATGTTTGCTTTAGTTTTGTATTTCACTTTTGATTTCATCAATGACCTTTCGAAAGTATAATACTTCTTCTGAGAATGCAACATAGCAAAGTCAAAGGAATGGAATAAGGACGGAACAAAATATGCAACTCTTTCTTACCCTTCGAAAAGCCAGTGGTGATCTTAGCATTACTACTAAGATAGGCAACAATTAAGTTTCAATGTTAGTGAAAAAACAAAGAATTAATATTGTCTCACTTTTGTTGAAAGCCATCACTTCCCGCCACCCCAAACCTCAGGTGACACTGCAACCAGCACTGACAGCCTTTGCCAAACACTTCTGGCAACTCCCCTGAGTTGGGCAGAACTAAGATTTGGATTCGAGTGGGGCCAGATTAGGAGAGAGATATTTTCATACAATATGAAAATCGACAATCCTAAAACTCACTAAAAGTATGGTGTTCTACTCATAAAGTACAATATCATATATAATTAGTTATGTAAAAATATTAAAAAGAATTTCACACGGTATATAGAATAAAATCGGGGCAGGCCATGGACTGGCTAGCCTAGGTCCGCCCCTGTTTCCCTGCCAGGCTGCCACCGCCTCCAATGGTCCGAGACTCCACGTTACAGAGGTACAGAGGATTCTCGGTAGAGAGGATCAGTGTTCGCACTCATAATGCATGGGAACAATCCATGGGTTCAATGAAAAAGTGAGTATTCAATAATGCAAACATTGATTTGGTCTATTTTGTTTGTCAAACAATAGTATCACACTAGACCATCTTTTCTCTTTTATAAGTGTGCTTGCCTTCCACGGGGGAAATAAAAAATGGACCTTCAGACTTCAAATACCTCGAGGCTTATTAGTGCACATTTTGTATATTTGGTATTATTACATGAATAAAATAAAAGAAAAAGTGTTCATGCCAAAAAAAGGAAGTGCAAAATCATTTCTTTTTCTAGATGCCATTCTAGCACGTGAAGTAAGCATGAGACACGTGCCAGGTGGAAAATGACAGCATGCTATAGTCCATTCAGTGAGGCAGTGAGCTATGCAATGTCCAAGTAGGGAGTCATGCTAGGTAAGTGCTGACACTAAACTAAATGGACTAAAATTCATGTTTTCATGGATTTCTAGTCAGGTCATTCTCCTCACATGCATCAACTAATTTGACATTGAATGGAAACAAGCCTGAAGACAAAAAAAAAATAGTAGAAACTCACCTTAACACAGTGTATATACAGACAAAAACATGTGAAAAGGAAAAAAAGAGGTTCAGAGGATTTTTTTTGTAATCCTTGCGAATACATATTCAAATCTTTGCCGAATTCAAAAATATATGTAGTTCGTCGTCCCATGCATATCATTTAACTATCCTAGAGAGAACCAAAGAGCATCTCCAAGGGAGATAGCAAAACTAAAACCAAACTACATTTGACGAGCCACATAAGCAAAACACTCTCCAAGGGAGAAAGCACTATTCAAATTGCTACCTTACAAATTTAATGCTTATTAGTGGTGAATTGTTGATTTTTTGGGCAAAGTGGGTCCTTTAAAGCTTAAAATTTTGTATAGTTCCTTAGAGTGCATAACTCTCCAACTTGCCACATGGGTCACCAAAGTACATATTTGATGTAAAATTTTGCTTATTCTCTCGGAGATGCTCTAGCAAGACATACAGAATATTCAAACACATACTCATATGAGTTTAAACCCCACACACTGCAGACTAGCATGATTGTTCACGAGAATGTAGAAGTATTCAAACACATACTCATATGGGTGTAAACCCATGATTGTTCATGAGAATTTACAAGTAATGCAACTGAATATGAAACCTGAGGAAAGTTTGACCGACTATACATGAAGACTGTAACTCGTGGCCATTTCTTTCTCAGACGTTTATTGCGATTTAATTTGCCACTAAGCTAATGGCCTGTAGAGATAATCCCGTTCAGAATTGCCTGATGATTCTAGTATGATCTAAGGAGAGATGATCATCAGCAATACTCTCCAAACTGGGGAATTCCAGATGTGAACTCTCAGATGCAAATCTAACATGCTTATCGCTGAACAGCAATACCAAATAAGTACAAGAGGAAAGATGTAGGAGAAAGTTTTTCATTTTGTTCACACATCAAACAGATCTATAATGTAAGAGAATGAACACACACACACAAAAAAGTCAAAGCAGAACCACCATAAGGGAAGAAAGAGACCATGGATATATAAAAAAGAATAATAAATGATCAGTATAAAATTCCTATCACTCAAAAGCAGGATTCTGAGGAAAAAGAAAATAACTGATCGTAGTAATTTGAAGGGTTTAGGGTTACATGCATTTGCAGTCAGTATAAGATCACATGGTGGCATAACCAGAGGTTGTACATCAACATGCATTTGCAGTCAGTATTTGATCACATGGTGGCGTAACCAGAGGTCATACATCACCATATGGAAACCATCGTATTTGACGGGAGGTGAATTCAACTGAAAGTGTTTCTGGACCTGAAAAACCCACGACAAGGGTAAAAAAATCATAATTAGTAACTCCAAAATCTAAGCTAAATCACTCCATTTTGATGATGCACAGCATATTAGAGGACTGAAAACTAAGGCATTCTTGTAATAGAAAACCACTCCTTTCATATAGTGCCCTTTTGACGAAACTAAACCCTTTGTTTTTCGCATTCAAGTATGCGAACCATTAACAAAACGAGTACCTCATCTCAATTGTTCAACAAGTAATGCAAAGGTCTCTACCTTAACAAGGTTCTCATGCAAAGCAACAAATTCCGAGTCAGATATGTCCTTCAATATTTGCTTTAGCCGATACACATCATTCTCCTTGAGTATGACCGAAAATTTTCGCCAATCAAGAATGTCATTGAATGGAAGGTCATAATAATTAGACAATATCACTGCAAGAGAAGTACACAAAAACTGAGACAAAAAATCCCAACGCATGTATGGAGAGAGAAATAAAACCCACTAGAAAAACTTGGTGAATAGACCCTGTCTAATGTCACATAATATTATTTCCCAAAACCCAGCGGGCTTGTGACATCACTTAAACCATGGCGGAAATTGGTAACCGCACTAACATAGTTCTCTTGTTGACTGCTCTGTAACTGTTAACATAGGTTACATAATGACTGATTTTCAGTAAACAGTAGCAAAATATGAATGCTCGATTAGCTCCAATTGTGTGGCAAACTGCAAACGGGCTTTCATTTTTTTCGAGCCTATATTCAGGCAAGGGGGCTCCAATATGAATTTTGGTTCTTTTTGCCTGAAATCCAAATTAGATATTCAATAGGAAGTGGAAGACAAATTTAGGCATTACGTGTTCGAAATACCTAAGAAGCATAGATGAAGACAAGACATAGATGCAACACAAAGACATGCGGATATGTCATTTCTCAGAAATGCAGGACACATCTCAAAAATGTAGGACACGAACATGTTGAAGATACGTTAAATCATATATATCTAAGTATCTTGTTACGTATGTACATCAAGGAAAGAATGCATCCCAAATTATATAATAGATATGATTAGGAATCCTCAAAATATCCTTAACAAATTCCAGTTGAATACATGATCAATTGTAAGAACTACAACTCTTCTAACTTTCCATGTCATAGTGATGTGTCAAATTTTGATATCTTTGATAGTCACATGTTAGCAAAGTGTCCAAGAAGTGTCAATCACGTATTTATTTTTTAGTCATAGATGCCAAAGAAGTGTTGGACACGTATCCCAATTGAGATTTTTATTTTCTACTTATGGACACGAAAAAACGAATATCAGACAAATGTCAGAGAAGTGTGCCTGTCCGACACGTGTCGGAAAGGGACATGCCATGATTGCCATCTTTTAAGTGTCCATGCTTCTTAGTGAGATACTATCATCATTCGAAGGAATGGGTCCAATCCATTTTTTACAAAATAAGGAAGGATTTCTTTTAGGAAAGGGATCAACAAAAACACAATGCAAAATGCAAGTACAATGTATAATTCCAGAATAACCTATACCTATGAGGAATATTCCAGAAATTAATCTCAGGGTTCCTCTCACCACCCCTTTATAACCTTCACGTGATTGAGAGATGTTCATTTCTAGAGCAAGTTGTCTATTGTTAATGTAGATTTTACTCTTTTCTTAGGAGAGCAGATGAGATAAGTAGTAACAACCCTAATACCAAGACCAGGAAATGATGAAACAAACAAATTCATGCCTTGCTCCAACCTCAAAAAATAATATGCAGATTGGTCTTACCAGGAGCGCAACCATAATGGATTGAATCAGTTATTCGGGCACTGTTGACCTGAGAACCACCAGGACATATACAGAACTTAGTCCTATAAAATTTCTTTTCGTATGCCAGAGGTCCAATGGCTTTGTCTATTCTGTCGTTTGCGATATCAAGTTCGGTATCATTTTCCCATACTCGTGCGAGTATAACTCTGATTCTGGAGTTCCTATGGCCTGCCCAAAAACCTAGAGTTGTCCTGCAAAATAAGGTTATTTCGAGTGTTAAGAAATGACCCGATTGGTGGGGTTCATCTAACAATAATTTCTCATATGCTAAACTGAAATCTAATCAGCCCCCTCGAAAGACAAGAACAGTTCTTGTCCACAAGCGTTCTGAATCTGGAACTTTGGAAAATACTAAATTCAAATAAATGCCCAGTTTGGATAGAATGAATAAAAAATATAGTAGCAGGTAAAAACAGTGATCGGAAATGAAAAGAAAACAGTCAAAAAAATGAAAAGATAACATTTCAAAAAAAATCAAAAGAAAAGAAGATTTCCAGCATACATTTACTTGGGGGGAAACAAGTTACAGAAAACAAAATTCCATCAATGACTCTGACTATACTGCCATCAAACGATTATAGAGAGTTGCCTTTGGAAAGAATGACGTAAGTGAAATTTAACATGTACAGATAACTTTCACTGGAAATTTTTAAAAGTTGTGTTTTTCCCATATGCAATGTTTCGGAAAAAAACAAAATCCATTACATGGGTCCTACATTCTTAATTCTCCTATATTTTCCCCTTCCATGCATACCAAACTCCGACAAATAGGTTTTATTTTTCCTTTGTTATGCAGGACTCATCAAATCCAACATGGGCTTAAGTGCAACAAATGGACAGAAGGACATACACACCATGAAGTGCTACTTGACACAAATCTTTAAAGCAATGAAAATCCAATTCTTAGGGTTAGTTAATGAACTTGTGAAGCAAAGTCCCACATCGCTTAGGTACCAAAGTAATATGAAGAATATAAGCGTGAGGGCACCCTTCAATTGCTAGCTTTTGGAGTTGAGTTCTACCTAAGATCGTGTAACATGGTATCAGAGCCGGGTATGCCAAGGATGGGTAGGGTACACAGCTGTCGAGTGAGCACTAGAGTGTAAAGTGAAGTCCCACATTGCTTGGGTACAAAAGTAATATGAAGAATATTAGCGTGAGAACGTCCTTACTTCAATAGCTAGTTTTGGGGTTGAGTTCTATCCAAAACCGTGTAAGCTTTCTTTGTCCTTGCCAAAAAAAAGGTATGATTTCCACTCTCACAATGAAGCAAAAAGCTATTTCTCAAGAACATCGAGTTATAGAAACTTCTGAAATGAAGAACCCAGAAGAGGAGCAGAAAGTATCAAAAAAAAAAAAAAAAAAAACAAACCCAATGCATGAGGCTCCCGCTGTTGCGGGGTTTGGGGAAGGTTTGATATACGCAAATTTACCCCTACAAGCAAAAAGAATCAGAAGATCACAAAAAATAGCACTTCTAAAATATTACCTGCTTTCCACATCATTTCCACCAGCTGGAAGAGCAAACGGCTGCAGCACTTGAGGGAGAGCAACATCTTTGTGTGGAATAAATCCAACACCATAGCTTGGGGAGCACACAACTCGAATCGAATTCTTTACAAGAAGTGGAAGTCCTTCAGTTGCCCTTACACCAACATCATGACAAGTAACGAAGAAATGATCTGCGCCCAGTGTTCTATTCCAGTAAGGATACTTGGATATTAAGCTCTCCACATAATTTTGGACAATAATTGTCATGTTTTCATAGGATGTGCCCTGCATACCATCGTACAAGTATCATCTACCTGTTTACAAGATACCCAGATCGTACCTAAGGGATGAATCATTCAAAAAAATGTACGATTTCCAATGTACTAGTTACTTATTTACTTTGTTTTATAAAATCATTAACCTAAGGAACAAAAACATGGGTAGTAAATTTGGACAAGTATCACTATGAACTAACAAATTGCTTAGACGATAAATCGGCCGAACCAACAAACACAAAATGCACAAGGAAAAATCAAGAAAAGAAACAGAGAACGCAAGACACTGAGATTTTACGTGGTTCCCCAACTCTGTAACTGAGTATGTCCATAGCTCACACCAGTTTCAAATATGTAAGGAATGAAGAACGGAGTATACATCGGCTGCGTATAGCGAGTATTTATAACCTAAAGTTTACATCATCAATTACAGTAATACCCCTAGCTAAGTTTCGGGGGCAGCTGAACTGCATCAAACTAAACGATGGCATAGCATCACGATAATCCCATATATCGATTCCCACAAAATGACGCTCATATCCAAAAAATCAAATATTCAAGTAAAAGCAAGAAGCAATGTAATAGTAATCATCAGTGTTCTAAAACAATCCGCGATGGCAGCGGGGCCTATCCGATTAGGTCATTCTAACATTTAATCGTCGACTACTAATTAATATGCACCGATTAATCGCCCATTAATTCGAACGCCGCCCGACTAGCGCCTAGCGACTTATAGAACAATGGTAGTAGTAATGTACCTTCCCTCTCATCTTGTGGCACGAGATAGGGATAAAGAAGAGATCAGCCCGATCAGGATCCTCCGTTCGGAAGCCGGACTCCCTGATATTCTGAAAAAAGTATCCCTCGCTCGCATACTTCCCGGTCAACTTCCTCGGCGTCTGGTAGAAAGTATTGGGGTCACCGTCGGGATATATATACACCTTGAATCTCCTCTCCATTTCGGCATAATTCAGGTTGAATACCTCCGCCGAATGATACACATCCGAAACTTGCTCCAAATCACCGTCTACCAAAACCTAACAGCACAGACAGAACATGAGAAACAGTCGAGCTGGTGACTAAAGGAATTATTGGGCCTATTTCTAATAAGCAAAATGGCCCCTTTTTTTTTTTTTCCCCCTTATTCAAATTTCTTCTCTATATGTCAATTTTTTTTATAAATTATTATTTCGTCATAACGAGAATAATCTTAAAAATATAAAGTTATGATCGAAATTTAAATTTTTTTTAATGAAGACAAAAATAAGTCAATAAATTAATTTTTTTCGTCTTTATTCAAAAAAAAATTGAGTTTCGATAGTAATTTTTTAACTTTTAGATTTATCTCGTTATGAAAAGGCAATAATTCAAAAAAATCAACAAAAAATTAACAAATGCAGAAAAAAAAACTCATTTTGCCTTTAGGCCAAAATAGGCCTTAGTTATAAACTTATAAATTAAATTCAACATCTTCCAAAATCTAATAGCACAGTAACAAGAAAAATATGACAATTACCCGGTAAGCTAATAGCACACACTAACAGGAAAAATATAATAATTATTCAAGGTGCACGTAAGTTGGTCCGAAAATCTGAGTTAATAAAAAATTCTCAAGAAGTTTGAGGGGGAAAGTGAAGGAGATTGGAGGATACCTTGGAAGAGAATAGGGTGGGAGGGGGAGTGGAGGAGGGGGAGGAGGATTGGAGAGGGAAGGGGAGGTAATTGAGAGAGAGGTAGGTGATGGAGATTAGGGCTAGGGTCGTGAGAGCGAGGAGAGATCCGCGGACAGAGAGGTTGACGAGGGAGGAGGAGGAGGAAGGTGGTGGTTGGGCGGACTTGGCTGCCGTCATTGCCGTGGTGGAAGGTTCGCCGCCATGTGCGGTGGTTTCCGGCGAGGTGGAATTGTGAATTTGTGGCATTGTATGGAGTTTTAGTTGTACACTTTTCAGTAGATGGGGAATGGAGAAAGAGAAATGTGTTGGGAATGGAGAGCTTGCATGGAAGAACAAATGCGGAGTTGACTTTCTTTGTTCTCCCTAGCTCGGATGTAAGCAAAGACAAATGCAGAGTTTTTTTTTTTTTTTTTTCTTTCCTAGTTTTAGTGGCTTTTTGGGCGTGTTGTTCTTATTAAAATAAAAAAAAGATTCGTTTACTGATAATATCAAAACTGCTTTTATTTGTGTCAAAATTGTAGTGCATACAAATCTTGTATCTTGTGCAATGTACAAAGCTTTTACACATTACGGCTCTGGCATAAATGAAAACAGTTTTGGCATTAGCAACACCTTAGTTTAAATCGTTAATCGTTGACCACGTTAATCTCAAGAAAGTGAAGTGAAAAAACAGTTTAATATATAGAACACTCATTTGAAAGCAAATGGTTGGTTAGTCAAGATTCGCTCATCTCAATAGATGCATTCCCTGATCACAAATTCACAAATTTTTTTAATGGAAAATGTCAAGATCAAAGTAGCAAAAGTGATTATTTTAACTCTTGATTGATACATTACCTACCCAAGTAAAAGCAAAATTCCAGAGAGCCAAGACCTATTGAGAAACCCTAATAAAAAATTTATTGGTGACTGTTTTTCCTCAAAACAACTTAAACAAACACATGCATCTGCTTTGAAATCGGCATACGAAGTGGTGAAGGGTCCAAAGAGAGATCTAATTCAAATACTCCACTTCATTTTTTTTAGGGGAAACTATCACCTCAACCAAATCGCACAAATCAAGACTATACATAAGTAGGGATTTCGAAATTTATTATATAATAACGTGCCGGTCCCGGGCAATCCAAAAAATAAAAATTTCATGTAAATATAAATACGTATATATTTTTATTTGGACGCAAACACAACATAAAGGATTGTACTCGTTTGTTGGTTAGTTGAGCATACTTAAGTTCTCTCATATTTAGGTGTTCAATTCTTGTGCCCACCACTGAGATTTCATTTTTTTGGTCTTTTCCTTTAAAATCAATCTCTCTCTCTCTCTCTCTCTCTCTCTCTCTCTCTCTCTCTCTCATACTTATTCTAGTAGTTT
>BPLS01000150.1:604312-620504 GCA_019656275.1 Rhododendron kiyosumense | reverse complement strand
TAATATAATAAAATAACAGCACTGATATACTACATTCAAACTTAATCTGAAGAAGAAAATAAATAAAAGGGCCATTACCCAGAGTGCTGGTCACACTAAAGTTGGTGTACTGGGAATGATAAAAGCCCGGACTAAAATAACACAGGTGGAAAAATACTAGTGGTAATGGTTTCAGATTCTAGCAGGCCTACTGAGTAGTACTGAAGTGCTGATTAGATATCAATAAGAGAAATAAGAGTCAAGGCAATTACTTGTTGCTGTTGACAATAGTTATTGCTTCTTCTAAGCTGTCAGCCTTTGGTGGTTAACAAAAAAAAATGTATGTTAGTAAATCTCGATAATAAGCAATGTTCATTCGTAACAAAAAATGAGATAATCACCGAATTAAGAATACCTGCATACAAAGGAGAACCGGTCCAAAGATTTCTTCCTGCCAAACACAACAAATAGATATAGAGCTTAAAAATGTGAAAACAGTCCTTGGTTTTCATTCACTAATAAAGTAATAATTAACTCTTCGAGCACATATACTGATAAAGCATTAAATTTACCATTGGAAACATATCGAGATACCTTGTAGCATTCCATGTCAGTTGTAACATCACATAGGATGGTCGGACCCACAAAGTTTCCATATTCATATCCTGGAACCTACACGAAGGGGTTAGATTCCAAGAAAGATATCAGAGATCACAAGATTATGTCAACCCGCAATCAAGCAGTTTGCTGGAACAGAGCTTCAACTGTTAGTCAGTTGAACCATTTTGACAATAAGTTTTCAAAATTGGTGGTATGTAATTATCAACTATGCAGATAAGCTTATAAAATTCAACCTTAAGTGTAAAACCTACCAAAGAATTGCAGTGTACTAGTAATGAAACTATTTCAACATATAAAATACTTGTGCTCAAATCTTTCAGAAGCTCAATTGTACAAGATTAATATTGCTAGAAACTTGTTCAGCCAATCAGTCCACTCAAGTATGCAGAAAACCGCCAAGTTCCACCAGCTCCCGAAGTCATTTCTATATCAACGACAATTTGCATAAATGATAACACAACGAGACCAGATTTGCAGCTAGTTAAGTTCTGTTCTAACAACAATGCATCTGCTTGTTTGTTAACGTATCGTATATAGCTCGGCTGGAGAAAATTTGAACCCAGTTAGGATGGAAAAGGTGAACCTAAAATTTGGGCTCATCTGAAATTCTGATTTCATTTTGTAAGTATCAAATTTTGCTTTTATAGTCAATTGCCTCGAGAGATGGATATGGTGCTCAAGTGGAACAAAAGATAGAAGTGTGTGACACTTCTCCAACATTTAATGCCCCTATAAGCTTTCGGAAACCTCTACCAAACTACTACATACATAACGTCATAAACACCCCTATTGCAAACAGATTACATTTCCATCCTTGCCCAACAGTCATCAATACGACCTTATAAGTTATAATGTCTGAGTGAAAAGGATAATTAAAACATGACGCATCAAACATCAGAAAGTGAAGTTTACACTTTAAAGTTCGCTATTACCCTTCTTCCATATACCTTAACTCCTTAAGAGGATAAGTTTAGTTTGAATACACCAGAAAGATTCAACCAGCATGAGTGTTTGAACCAACACGTAGCTTCCAGCATGAGTTTTTGAATCAACCACTCCAATTTCTCCACACAGAACTTTGAACCCATCTCAGTCATAATAGTCACAAACTACTCTAATAGTCAAACTACTCTAACTGCTTAAATCCATTTCAGATACTGAACACAAGGCACATTGAAATCATCACTGCTAGTTTAGACAATAGACTGACATTGACAAAAGGTGCAGTAACAACACAAAAAGAGTTGGACTTCTAATTAGCTATCGAGTAGGATTGCCAAACCATTACGGGTATCCCAGCTCCCTCAAGCACAATGTGAGACATGCCAACTTAAGAGTGGAAACTGTGGACCGTAAAGGCAGTGGATTTAGCATATCCTAGAGATGAGGCATAGATAACCTTAGGAAGAATACTTAGGCTGAGTTTGGTAACATACTATAATGTATCTTCCATCAAGAATAAGTCTAGCTCCACTTTCAACTGCACTCTGAACTAATCTGCATGTATGATCCTTTGCCTGCGAGTTCAGAAAACGAATCAAAGACCAATAACAACAGAAGCAAAAGGAACACGTTTTCCCACCCTCAATCAAAAATTCCAGATTGAGAGAGAGAGTAAAAAAAACTAAGAAAAACATAAGCATGCTGCATGTTAAGAAATCAGACTCTACCACGGCTTCATAAGTATCACTATAAACTTATAGGTAACGTTTTCCACTGAGCAACAAAAAGGTTCAATTGTAGTGACCCATAATTTATTGTTTTAAAAAAAATAGAAAAAAAGAAAAAGAAAACTAGTGTCATTCTTGGAGGCAGACATGTGGCAATAAGGAAGCTAGGTGTACATGTAGGGTATGCGGCAAGTGTACCATAACTGGGTCTTGTGATTAAATAAAAGAACTGGGATCGAGTCGGCAGCTTGTGTTTTTATACATTCATGAATTTAGTTTTACTTATAATTAGAGAACACCAGTCACAATGGAATTTAAGAGAATCAAACCCCTTCTTCTCTAAGGTCAGGCCAAAATGGCCGTGGAGTTCTTCTTGAGTTATTGAAGGCTTTTTATACACTTCAGACCTTGATGTCTCGGATCACAGAGGGTATAATTTTTAGGATGGTTCTCATATCGGCAAGGTGATATTCAGGCATAACTTGAGGTACCGGGTAGTGTGCAATACATTCCTAGCTAAATCTCTTTGCAAAGAGTGCTCTTTGATTCTCTCATATTTGTACTCATTTGATGTCTAAGCTTATTGATTCAATTATTGTCACTTCTTGTATCGTGGCACAGAAAGTATTTGGCTGAAAGCTATAGAACAGATTGGTACATGTTTTAGCCTACCGGGTTATAGAGTTATGAAAGATGTATGATGGACTGCCCCACGGGGAGTCCAGTATGTTTATGGGGCACATGTGCCCGATACAGAGTTTCGACCTGGGTGGTGCTTGGCATGTTATCGAAATGAGCCGGGTATGAGGCTACAAATGAAAAGTGTTCAGAATAATCCTACTTGATTTGTTATCCTCATTTATTAAGCATATCCTCTTTGCTAGCCATGTATTGTCCTCGTATTGCATATACTACCCGAGCGTGTTCTATTTTTTTCAGGTGCAGAGGAAAGTTAGTGGGGACCCGAGTTGGAGTATTTGAAGGATTAAGCTTTATAGAGATTGTTAGAAAATTTGTATAATTTTTGAAGGTTTTTAGGCCCACCATGTATATTTGTCTTGAGGACTTGTAATTATTGGAAATATATTAATTTTGAGGCAATGTAAAAATTCGGGTCATCACATCAATCATACACCAAAATGACTACGTTACTACCAATGCATTTTTTCATAAAGGCAAGGGCCAACTGGCCGATATTTCAAGGTATACTAGCACCTCTTTTGAAATAACAGGTCCAATGTCTGCACCAGGCTCAGTTCCCGCATTTAATTTGAGTTCTTTTGCACGTTCCACAAGTTCTTCCTCCCTGGAAAAGTTAAAAAGAAGCATTGGCAACTAGGTATCTTGTGCGAACTGCTTAAATTGATACCATCAAACTCGCTTCATGTAGGAAAAAACTGAGTCCACCACAATTCAAAAAATATAGAGGTGATTGGGTAGTTAAACGAAAAATACAATTTGGATACCTGGCATAGAAGCTAATGCATAGACAGAAAACATTGCACATGCAGCAAAGAGGAAAACTGAATCTTGGTGTAAAAAAAAAGTTGGTTTGGTGGCCAGAAGAAAAGACTTCCATTTTTCCTCTTTTTGGTGAGGGGCCCCACCAAAGAATTTCAAACTCAGAAATGAAACCAAACTTCTAGGCTTACCTTGTACAGAGCACTTAACGAGTATGAATTTAAAAAGTTGCTTTAGGAATGGCCAAAAGTCATCCCTTGAGAGATCCAGAGAGTGAGCCAAATGAACTTTAAATAGATAATGAAAAGAATGGTCATTCGCATGGTTAACTCTAGGAAAAAAATTCAAAAATCATCAAAAAAAGAAAGAAAGAAGGGAAAGCAGGATCCACGTGGGGATCTAATTCTAGGCTTCAACCATGAATATGTGCCAAATAAGGCACAACTCATGTATTCGAATAGCATTTAAGGGATTACAGATTGAACAAAGGAGGCACCTAACTCTATAAACCCAAAATGCAAACAAAGACATTAAAAAAGCATCTCAAGAAAAGGAATATTATACCATGGCATAGAGCCTCCAACAAAAATAGCTGTGCTGAGAAACGTGCACCTCTGACCCGCAGCACCAAAACCAGCAGCAACCAGAGCATCCAAGGTGGCATCGGCACTTGCATCAGGGGTAATAACCGCATGATTCTTGGCTCCAACGTTGGACTAAGGAGTGACCAGTAATAATTAGCAAGCAAATATACTTAGAACGGGATACGACTACAAGAGCATTTCTGAGAGAGAGGGAGAGAGAAGGGTATTCACCTGAACACGTATTCCTCTAGCTGCTGCCCTAGCATAAATGTGCATCCCGACCTTGAAAAAAATGCAAAAAATAAAAATCATACCACTTTACTATTTCACTAAATGCCAACGGTCCAATTAAAGCTATAGTAGAAATATGGAGGATGTTTGCATATTTCATTTGATGGGTAGAGGCCAACTGAAAGCTAAGCAGCGGCAGTCCAAATGTTCCTCAAGGTTAAAGAAGAAAATTACAGTTCAAAATCAACAACAGGAGAAAGAGAGCATGTACTTTCATCTCTTCTTGGAAAAACTTAGACTTGTTGAGGCCTCGCATTTTAGCATAGACACAGAAATCGGAACCTTTGTAGATACTCGTCAGTAGAGAAATCCAGGTAAAGAAACCTAAAGATTTAATTAGTTCCAATAGAGATAGTCTCTCTTATCAAACGGAGATGCAGTCAACCAACCCCTACAAGCTTTATGATTGCCTATATTAATGTGTTTTACACGTGTGGCTAAATATCTAAGCACATAGAATCAAAAGATGAACTTACTGTATTAGGACCAACAAATGATATAGCTTTTATATCATCATCATCACACATGTGGTTGATAATCTCCTGCTCAATCAACAAATGCACATGTCACAAAGTAATCTAAACAGAAAATGATGTATATATAATCACTCACTAAAAAATGTCCAGGCAATCAAAATAAAAAGTAAAAAAGGTAAAGTCATGTGAGAGGTTTTAAGAGCAAAAGGAACGTGCAACACAAGTTAAGGGTTACAAGAAGCTAGATCTTCAAAAGGAACAAAAAAAAAAAAAAGAAGAAAAAGAAGAAGAAGAAGATGATGAAGGTAGCCTCAATACAAAAAACACCTTTTGCTTTCTTTTCCCTGATGGGTTCCGTCAACCATATATTTATGCTCCATAAGAGCAAAATTTTAAAAAATATCAACGATTTCAAATGATAATGCGACAAAAGTAGAGCAAATAAGGTCTCTTAGGAATCGAAGCTTACATTGGTCCCATGCACAACATTTAATACACCATCAGGCAAACCAGCCTCCATTGCTAATGCTGCAAGGATCATTGAAGCCCCTAAAATAACAGAGGGTCACTAATCACATTAAGCATCATTATCGTATTAGCACGTAAATGTCGAATGATTGCATACAAGAAAGAGGAGGAACATTATCGATGCAGGGTATTAAAAAAAGAAAAACGGAGAGGCAAATCTGGAATTTCTCCCGGAGCTTTGAATTTTGCAGTAACTTATTTTGGTCACTTTGAGTCTTATTCCAGATATTTTATAGGTTGGAAGGTTGTAGGCCATATTTGTTCTTGTAGCATGTACATTCTACCATTCAAGCGGGCACCCCGTTCGATGCATGGGAAAGGAAGGGAGAGATGGAAGAGTAAGGTGAAGCACTAGCAGTAAATATCAGGTGGATTTTTCGTTTTCTTTTTTTCATAAAAGGTGAGCTTGGCTCATGGACTACACCTCTATAGTATGTACAGATGGAGGGAAATCATTTGCGCATTGACTTGCCAAAGCAGCAAAGAGAGTTAAATACAATAGCAGACACAAAGCTGAAAGGAGGAGACAGTCACCTGGATGTTTCTCCGAAGGTTTCAAAATAAACGTATTGCCACATGTAACTGCAATTGGAAACATCTGCAGACACCGTAAAACACACCAAAATTACCATATTTTTCTTTCTGTAGAGTAAGCATAGAAAAATAGAATACATAAAATTATTGTCGAGTTTGTCAACTTGGCATGAATTTAGAGAGCAAACTTCGAGGCAGCAACAAAAACTCTGAAGAGCAGAGAAGTTGTTAAACATGTCCAGGATGTCCTATACTAGAATAGTCAAGCTTAATCTGATTTGGCGGGTGCTAATACAACCTAGGATGAGAACTAGAGAAGTTTGACAGGCATACCCATAAGGAAATTACTGCCGGAAAGTTGAAGGAACAGATTCCTGCACAAACACCCACTGGTTCTCTAACACAGTAGGTATCAACTCCATTAGATGAATTGGGTACAAACTCCCCCATTTGGAGACTTGCCATTGCACAAGCTTGTTCAACCACCTCTACAAGCAGAAATAAAAATCAACGAGCTTAATCATTTCCTCTTATTTAGGAACATTGAGCATAGAAATGTCACATACATTACTAACCTAAACCACGAAGCACGTCATTTTTTGCAGAAGTCAACGTCTTTCCCTGCTCTCTACAAATACTCATGGCCAGCTTATCCTGAAAACAAGTTAATTTTCTTCCATGCAGTCAAATTCATGAGGTCAAATTTTAAAAAAAAAAAAGTGAGAAAAAGCATAGAGAATTGCTAGTTACAACTTACAATATCTCTGTGAATGAGCTCTTGGAACTTGAACATGATGCGTTGACGAGTATTAACAGGCGTATTCTTCCATGAAGGTAAAGCTTGTTTGGCTGCACTAACTGCAGCTCTGAACTCATCATAGGTAGTGAAAGGAACTTGAGAAACAACTCCTTGTGTTGCCTAAATAAACAATGAAACAAAACACTACATCACTGCAAGTTGCTCTTCTGGGAAAATAAAACCATGAAGCTAGAATGCCATCGAGTATATTCCCTTACAGGATTCAGAACATCAACTATTGCACAAGCTTGTGAGTCCACAGATTTCCCTCCAATAAGATTATGAACCTTCAGCTATATTTGACAGAGAGAAAGAGAGAAGAAGAAGAGAAAGCAAATGCCAATCTTTAAGTTTGGTGAAGAGAAGCAACAAAGATAGTCAAACAGGACGGGAAACTTTTAATCACAGTAACTTCTTTCCGTTCAAACCGACACATACTGGGCAGTTAAGTTCAGCTGATGCCTCCATAGAGTTCAAAGCAACAGGTCTATTAGGTCTCCAAGTTCGGAAAGTTTTATCTGCAAAACAAATGACTTTATCCGATCAAGACGACATTAATAGCACAACCCACTGATTCAGCGACATGTGAGATTAACAAATTAGAATGGGGAACGGTCTTAAGTCATGAATAAAACTTACCATACCAACCAAAACAATCTACAATGTCACTTATAGAAATGCCACTCCATTCTCATGCAAATGATGAACCATTTTAAAAGCATATTTCTTGGCCGGGCTAAAGACGACAGCCATTTATACACAATTTTTTAGACAACATAAAACAGCTGTAGAGGAATTACAGAAGCTGAATAAAAACACCTAGACCAAAGATCATAGATTGACCCTAGTCACATCGTAAAAGGAAGAAACTAAGTCCTTAACAGTTCCACAAAGTACAATTTTCAATATGTCATAAATTTTCGGCCCAGTTCTGTTTAACCACAATATTACTAAACACAAGAAAGCTCTCCTCCGAACTACATACCAATAAACTAATCAACCAAAAACTTTCTTACTTTCATTGAGAGAAAATGCTGTTTGTATATTCTCTAACTTTTAGACTTGTTAATCACTACTAAACCATTCAGCATCAATGTACGAAAATCATTTACACCATAAAGTCACTTCAGTAGTAGCAACATCCAACCAAAGGCTATAATAGTACAGATTGATTCACTGTGGTGACTCCATCATCTCTTTCAGCTAATAAAATTTGGGTAAGGGTTTAACCTTCAAAATTTCCCTGCCGAATCTTAGCTTTGAGGTTGTACAAGTTCCTTGGTGTTGACTGAAGCTCTGGATTACTTTGCTTGAGAGCGTTAAGCACCTGACGTGGTTTTATACCAGCTTCAGTCATTAGTTTGATTTGTCTGACCTCTTCCTCAGTAAAACGGCGACTATAAGGATGTTCAGACATGTCATTCAGAGGTTCGTGGTTGTGCTCACCATTTTTTACAGTAAGTATCCACACATCATCGTCCCTTTTACCTATGGCTTCAAAAGGGCAATTAATGAGACGGGATGGTGTTTTCCTCTTGCGTTTCATTTCTTCTATCTTGCGTCTATTGCGATAAACACCTCCTCTGTCACAACCAAGTATGACTCTTCGATCCCTCCTGGACTTCTTAATAGTCACCACATATCCTTGTTTAGCCCCAAAATCTCGAACATATGTGATAAGGTCCTCACGATCCTGAAAAGTTCGAGATGGCGGTGGAAGCATCATCTTTTGCCCAGTAAACTCTGAGTGACATTGAATTTCCATCGTCATAGCTAGACAGTGAAAACCTGAAATGTGAAAAGGACACAGAATAAGGACTTTTCTTATAAAATCAATAGATATCAACTTAAAAGACTCACAGTACAGGGAATATTAAGTACTAAGTAGGCGTAGCACCAAAACGATCTTTTCTTCCATGACATAACGAATCTATGAAACATCACTTTGAACAAGTTATTTTAAGCATCACGTCTCAAGTCCAAACTGCTGCAGACCAGTAATTAATAGATACCTACTAATAACACGGTTAACACCACGAAAAAAACTACAATTACGGTTACTCCATTGCTATAATTACTGTATAAATCAGAGACATAGTTTTAAATTCTTCACTATCGAGATATACAGCAGGGACAGTCGTAATGCAACGAACATCAGCAACGTATGCAGCAGGCCCAGGAGCATATGTGCCCCTCCTCTTACAGTTAGACTCGTATTATGCAACGAACATCAGCGAGGTATGCAGTAGGCCTAGGAGTGATATGTGCCCCTCCTCTTAACAAATGAAAAATTATAAACTGTTGTGCCCCTGTGAGTCACACACACAATAATATGAGAGGAAAACTGCCGGTTTGTATTAATCACACGAAATACAAGCCGTGAAAAGCTCTCTCTCGGGACACTCTTTGGTTCACACCAGTGCCTCACCAATCTTTGTTCGATTCACACACCTCTAACCTATGGTTTACAAGTAATTTATACAAAAGGAAACACAACCAAACAGAACGGCAACTGATGGCCACCTCCAATACAGGTTAGGGGTGACTCACAATCCTCCCAGGGTCTCTCTTGGGGGGGGCATTACACCGTCAAAGTCAACATAAATGTGTGCCCGTAAATCATTTGAAACACCCTTACAAAAATCAAAACTTATTAATACCATTCTTTCATGTGTCCTCGATGTGGAACTTTTGATGCCAAGAACTCTCTAATAAAGATGTCTTACTTTTTTTCTCCTTGGCAGACCGAATGAATGCTAAGAAGCTCGGAGAATGACAAGGGAGACAGAGACGACACATACAGGAGGGCATATATCTCAAACTCAGGACACCTCTAAAACTCAATGGTTTGAATTCTTTGATTCCAATGAGCTTAAAACACCTTTTAACATATATTACAACCAATCCAAGAAAAAGAGGATTTTGAGACAGTTCTCACTTCTCATTAACAAATCATATTCGAGAACAAGAGAAAACAATCTGCGCTGTCCAAGGGACTCATGAGAAATGCAGGTTGAGTCACGTGACTTGCAAAGAAATACACTTGATCAAAGCAATGGACAACTTCATCACAAAAGGGATGTAAAGATGTATTACTTGTTGGGTGGCCGCTTCAGGACAAATTTTCAGACCACATTTTGAACAGTTCATTTATACTTTATTTGGATGAGTTTTTGAGAAATTTTTTATGAGAGTAATGATTGGAAGTATATGGGTAATAAGTGGAGAGAGATAAAGAGAGAAATGAGAATAATGATTGGAGATAGGGGTAATAAGTGGAAAGTAATAATTGGAAGTAGGGGTAATGAGTATTTTTTGAGTTAGAAAATTTTTTCAAAAAGGGAAACAAACAAGGCATTGCAGAAAAGTGCACCTTTGGTGCTTCAGTAGGAGGAGCAGTATGGGGTAGCTCCTACTAGCTCTTCCCCCCAAGCAATGACGAAGCCATCCACTCTCGACTGTTATCTCTGCTAACGAAACCTTCCACTCATTGTTCGGCTGACATATTGTAGAGTGTTTCTGGACATGAACCCATTTTGAAGAAAACACCCAAAAAAAAAAAAAAATTTCCAAATTCTTGATGGCTGTTCCTATTTGAAAGAATAAAACTGATCCACGTAACCCAACCAGAGCACTCTCAACTAATCAGATGTCTGAAATAAGAAGTTGCAGGTGCAGTAAAAATTGAAAAATTAAAAAATCCAATTTCGCAAAACCTAAGTTTTGTCCCCAATTCACTATCCCCAGAATCATAAAGCATAATCACCATAAACCCATCATCCAAAATGAAACGAAACGCAATGCTACTAACCAGAACCAAGTTTTTCAGATAAAAACCAAACTGACACTAAACCACAAATCACCAATCCATAGGCAGATCAACATTGCTTGCAAAGCAATACCCAAATACCAAATATGAGCCAATCCTTAATCAGGAAAAGGATCCAGAATTCAACTATATCGGTACAAACCATAGGATACCCACATCACATACTACTATAAGGTGAAGAATAAATCATACCCTTTTCGAGATCAATTTGCTTCTCCGCCTTTGATACTTCTGTTTCATTCAGATGTACGTATATCTGGGTGTATAAGTGTGTGAAAATACTAGTTAGAGAACGAGAGGAGAGAGAAAGTGAGGGAAAAATTTGAAGGTTTCGCGGTGATGGGGAGGAATGGATCGGGACGCCCCTCAATTTGATAAACAGAGACGCCCTAGTCTTCCATGCGAGGCATTCAGGAAACCCATGTCCCACGCTCCTTAGAAGCGCGTGTGTATTAATGTCCACGAGAAAAGCCACGTGCAAGGTTGGAACTGCGAGGTGACTCTCTGTCTACGCTGGTGTTTCAACGGAGAGTGTTGGAACGCGCCGTTTGTGGAGAGTGGGGTTTTGTTGTGCTTTGTATTAGGGGGTTTTGATAACCTTGTGAAACGAGCGTGCCCAGATATCAAATCAAAATTGTCGAAAAAAAATATCAAATCAAAATTGTCGAAAAAAAAAAAAAAAAATCAAATAAAAAATGCTACACTCCCCGCATGAAAACCACCGCACCATCCACCGGACCCGGGGCTTGGCGGCGGTACTGAGGCCCCGTTTCAAAACAGATTTTAAGTACTTATTTTTAAGAAAGCAATTTTAAGTTTAAAAATAATGACTTTTATGAGATTTTAAAATATGTAATATGGATTTTGTTTAAAAGATTTACATTACAAAAAAAATAAAAAAGGCTTAAGTACTTAAATGGCTTACAAAATAAAGTTGGTTTCATTTTCATCATTGTAAAATTTTTTGTGTCAATTTCGTCTTTTCAGTTTGTGAATTAGTTCAATGTCACCCTTGCCGTCAACCAATGAATGGAATTTGCCTACATGGATAACGGAAGCCTTCATTGGTACTTACCTAACCCGTGCCTACGGTACTACGCATTCTTGTTGGAAGGGGATGACAGTTGTGTGATTTAGGTGAAAACCATGGGTACTTAACCAGGAGGTGGGAGAATGCACTACAGCTTTTGGATCAAATGAATCTAAGTCGTTCTAACAACTTATCCCCACACCCTTCTATTTTATAATAGATATATATATTACAAATACTCTTCCCCCAATATTACTCACATCGTTTTCTACCAAAAAAAGGCGCACAAGATCAATCTGTCATTCAATTACATAACAAACGTGCGACTAAAAAATCACAAATGATATAGGTTTAGAGAAAATTCTCTCTAGACTCTTTTCATTCAATAATAATCAACCACTATCTTGCCCCGAAGGCTTACAACTTGTTAAATAGGTAGAAAAACCCTAACTCTAATTGATTCGCCTCAAAACGGACAGTAAATCAATTAATAACGGAAATTATAAAAAATGGAAAATTTTGGAATAATAGCAAAACTAGAAAATAGAGAAAATTCTAAGATTTCTCCTAAAAGAACAACTTAATTCAGATTTTTCTTGCCCAAGTTATTAGCAAGTCAAATATTTCCTTAAATGGCTAAAAACACACGGCACATGTCCTAAGGCCATGTGTATTGACTGTTGGGCCGTTTTGGATCGAACCCATAATGGCCCGTCGCATAATTCCACAGTTGAATAATTATGATTTTGCCATCCTAGGCTTAAATTGTCATTAGCATTGCTATTAACCAAAACCAGTACACAACTAGCAAGTCCGTTATCCACGTAGGCGAATTCCATCCACTGGTTGATGGCAAGGGTGACATTAAACTGAGTCACAAACTGGAAGGACGAAATTGACACAAAAAATTTTATAAGGACGAAAATGAAACCGACTCTATTTTGTAAGGACCATTTAAGTATTTAAGCCAATAAAAAATTATTTTTCATTTACATTATTTTTTAGTTTGAAAATGTGAAATAAATATTTATTTTTTAAGAAGATATTCTAGAACAGGCTCAGAGCGGTCCATCCGGTTTCTTATTTCTACAATTGAAGGATTCGACCTTAATTCAAGCAATAAACAGTT
Source organism: Rhododendron kiyosumense (assembly GCA_019656275.1). Classification (NCBI taxonomy): domain Eukaryota; kingdom Viridiplantae; phylum Streptophyta; class Magnoliopsida; order Ericales; family Ericaceae; genus Rhododendron; species Rhododendron kiyosumense. The sequence goes on along the minus strand of BPLS01000150.1, from coordinate 607,573 downwards.
CAAATTTTTATGCCCTTAGATTTGATTCAAGTCGTCTGTAACGAGAAAAACGGCTGAATGGACTACTCGGCACTGTTGCCAACCACCCTGCTTGGCAAAACGGCACCGTCTTCATTGTTTCATGAATGGCCCAATTCATTTACCCGTGATGCTACGAGTTGGGTCTTGGGCCAAAGACCTATCCCTTTTCTACATATGTGTTGGTGGTGTAGACAATGGCTCGGCCCCTTACCTACCCATTTTAACTGGGCTTTAGGACAACCCAAATTGGGCTTTGGCTGATCCCAATATTCGGCCCATAAATGTCTATATGTTCACCTCTCTACGATATTTATCACATCAGTCTATCAGACCAGTGGAGAAAAGCCTTAATTTCATTGTGCTAAAAGAGCATCACTTTTTTTTTTTCCGGTAATGCAGGATGTCTCAAGCCAGCTTGTGGGCATCTCGGACTAATCCTTACAGTTCCTCCCATAGCCGTTTCACACACTTATGGATAGGGTTGAGGTGACTCCAAGAATTTTTGGCAAGAAAATTGAACTTAAGACATTAAGATAGAGTAAATACCTAAGTCTCAGGCCAAAATCGTTTGGCCATGACCGCTTGGGTTAAAAAAAAGAGGTTCACTTATGCTTCTCTGATCCTAGAAAACATAAACCGAGCTGCCCCACAATTTGTCAATTCTGGGTCTCTTTGGCCAAATTTCTTTTCCGGTCTTTTTCCCATAGTCTTTTAGGTTGTTTTCTTTCAATTCTTATGATAAACCAATGAAAAAGACCCAAAAGACCCTCTCTCTTTTTTTGATATTTTAAACTCAGTGTCATAATTTTCTCAACTTATCTTCTTTTTTTTATATATTTGCAGTTTAGGTTAGTGAAATGGTTCGTCGCATAACAAGAAGCGAACTATTCTAAATTTTCACTTTAATTTTCGATTCTTAATTCTCATTTCCCCCCCTCATTATCCCCTTTCTCTGTCCAAACTCGACAAAAGGCAAATCTCAAAGTCCTACCTACCACCCCATCATTATAAAACAGAAAAAATCTTGTAAATTTGAGAAGGGAAAAAGAAGAAAAAAAAAAAAAAAAAAACCGCGATTGCCGACATACTGTACATGGTACACAGTTTAAAATGGTCAAAGTCGGTGACGACCAATTTATTGAAATGAGTGCTTCAAATTATTGGAGTCCAGTCGATCATTTTTACATTAATAATAATGAGAAACACGTGTATTAACTAATAACATGATTCTTTAAAATAGTGGGATCAATTTCATTTACACTCATAATGGATCCATGGCTAATCAGAAGGGCAGGCTAACACGAATTGGGAGTGCGTGTTGTCGCTTAGGGACAGCGACAACATGCGTGTTGGGTCATCCATACTCGGCAATACACGGCTCAAATTGCCTCTTAGCGGCTAGATCGGCCCAACAACAGAACACACCCCGGATTCGGAAAATGTGTATTTATCTTACATTAAGTGAAGTATTTCTTTTGTCGTCTGTTTTGAATTATTGTAATTTTACGTCAATTTATTTAGATTAATTATTCCTTCTGTAGGGAGAAATTTTAAAAATACAATATTCCGACTAAAAGCAAAAATTTTGTTGCAGAAGACGAATAAAGTTCAGAAATGATAATCATTTCGTTTGTCTTACCTAAAATTTTTTCAGCTTTTTTTTTTTTTGAACAACAAAGAAAGAATTTTATTAATCACATGTAACCGGTACAATGGTTAAAAACTTAAAATGAGCAAAAGAAAGGAAAACAACACCACAACGGAAGTGATACATCCCAACAAGGTTGGCACTCAGCTTTTTTCAACTTTGATACATCCTTTTATACTGTTTCGATTATTTTGACCAACTATACTTTTCTGATTCTTGTCATCAAGAGGAGTAATTAATTTCAAAAAAAATTTTGGTAAAAATTAAAAAGAATTTATTAAGCTAACTAGTATTACCCTTATTCAGACGAGTACAAACGTATGACGTATCCTTGGAACAATTGGGTAAACCTCTTGTGTTCAAAGGGAACAGCCCGTCTAGCTCAGTTGGTAGAGCGCAAGGCTCTTAACCTTGTGGTCGTGGGTTCGAGCCCCACGGTGGGCGCTTAACATTCATCTTTTATTTTTTCCTCTTGGCTGGGATCCGTTTGAAACTTTGAATAGAGTGAAATTGATAGAAAATACACAAAAAAGAAAAATAATGAAACTTTTTTTGGTGTTTGATTAGCATGGAAATACAATAAATTGGATTTTATTTTACGACCCATTAAAGCACGAGTACTAACATAACTTTAACTTTTCTTCCTAAGAGCATCCGCACCAGACTCTCTACATTTTGGACCAATTTACACCTCAAAAAGTCATTTTATTACTTTAGCTATCTACTTTTAAAATAACTACTGCATCAGACTCTTTACTCTCACTCTCTTTTCAATAAATAATCAAACCCATCTCAATTAAATACTCCATTTACTCTTCCTCCTCTGATAAAAAAAAAAATTTCTCCTAGTTTGCCTTCCCCTGACCCGGATCTCCTCTGGTACAACAATTAAGAGAGAGAGAGAGAGAGAAACAATAATATAAAAATCAGAACCAAGTGAACAGTATCTCGCCTATCCAAGCGAGGTACTGTAGCAAAAGTAAATTTTTTTCAAAGTAAAGAGGAAGGAAGAGAGGCTGATAAAGGGGATTTTGGAAGTTTTTTTTTATTTTGGCTCTTTAATTTAGTTTAAAAAGGAGAGTAGATAGGGAGATGTGGATGCCCCTAAAACACAAGAAAAATTTTATTTTCTTGTGAAAATGATCATATTTTACAACACTTTCCATTATGTCAAGAACGTTTCCTTTTCTATCATTATCCCTTACGTATTTTAAGGGTAAATTAGCAAATGTATATTTTTTCTTGAAAGGTTCTTACAAAAAAAATTCGTTTTAACCAAACACGTGTAAGAAAATAAAATTTCTTTTCACTTTCTCTTCTTTTACTTTACTTTCTCTCATTTGCACATCCCAGCACAATTTTTTTTTATAATCAAACGGACCCGAAACTCTTGTTTTTAGAAAATAAAAGGAAAAATATGGAAAACTGGAAAAGACAATTAATAATAATGAGAAAAATTGATCCACATATTGGACGGTTATTTAGGCACGTAGAGAGTGGTGCATGAACCAAGACAAAATTTTGATTCAGTTTTGCAGAGAGAATTGTGGGATCAAAAAACAGGCACTAGAGGCTAAAATTGTGACGAGAGA
>BPLS01000150.1:590309-604302 GCA_019656275.1 Rhododendron kiyosumense | reverse complement strand
GAGAGAGAGAGAGAGAGAGAGAGAGAGAGAGAGAGAGAGAGAGAGAGAGGTAGGTGTGGCTACTTCTAAAACCCATAGAAAACGAGAAACATGCAGGGAAGATCGGTCACCCTTTCTGGCCGCTTCCTCTAACGACCGTGCTCGAACATGACCCCCCTAATGTCTGATAATTCAGGTGTTCGGTCCATCTTATTTTTATCTTGATTAATTTTGAAAGATTTTGCCGTTGTGTATGAACATTGAACTGGCGCCAAAATAATTAGATACTAATTTTGGGAGTTTCCACCACTGTGAATGAACTGACGCCAAAAAAGTTGATAACATCTAAAAGGTTTCGAATATGAGATTTTAAGAGCAATTCAGCAAATAAACTCCTAAATTTTGAGTCTTGACCATTAGACAAGACAACCCATTTGGGGTTTTCCTTGGGAAAATGTTTTTTGGATATGTTCATGTTTTATTTGTAGTAATTTTACGTTAACCTTTGTCTTGATTTGCGTTCGAATATCTATGTCCACCTCCTAGCGCCTCACACCATGGACAACTCTCTCTCTCTCTCTCTCTCTCTCATCGTTAACTTGTCACTGTAACCAAAAAGATAACATGACACCATTAGCTATAAAAGGTGATTGAGAGACAATATTGATGAGGACATCCATATATGGTTTCACATACTACCAAAAATTTGGCCAAAACTAGGAATTATCAATCAATCAATCTATACTATAAGCAAATGTGTTTTGCCTTCAAAAGCCTCTAAACTATCAATTCTAATTTTCTAAATTTTTGTTTTTTTTGTTTTCGTTTATAAAAGAGAGAGAGAGAGAAACGTGGGGAAGTGAGAGAAAGAGAGAGAAACGTGGGAGAGGGAGGGAGAGAGAGACTTGGGGGTTGAATATGAAGAAAAAATTATTCTACCACCAACATATGCAGGGGGTTGAATATGTCGGCGTATCGTCACATGATACTTGAAATTCATTTTCCACCACATATGTGTCTTTTAGTGGTAGCATGCATCGAACACAGGACCGAAAAAGTATTAAACTATATTATTTATCACTAGCGTTGTGTCCGCTCCATACATGAGGCTAAAAAAAATCATATTTGATTTTTTCATTCCGTGCATTGAACGGATATAAACGCTAGTATAGCCATAGACTAGAGAGGGAATTAATTGGCCATTCCTTCATTCACACTCTGTTATTATAGGAGGAGAATATTTTTGGAATAGGCTTTCGTTCAAAAAAAAAAAAGAGAGAGAGTCAGAGCATTGATGTCTTGCATCGATATAGTCAAAATAAATGTAACCAATATTAAATTTATTATCTTTAGACTTATGAAAGTCTAATTTGATAGCATTTTTCTAACTTATAAAATATTTTACTGATTTGTAGACTATTTCATATTTGTAGATAGTTTTCGTGCAAATTAAGGTGACGTCGTTTGATCACTTGCCGATCGTAGTTTTGAAACTACTACAGATATATCACAACTTTTTTTCACAGAATCCTACTTGGTACGACTTCAATGGCTCCATGGTCTCCACCTTCCCTAGGGTGAAAACATTTCCCACCAAAGAATTTCTGATAATTTGTTTTTCACGGAAAATGCTTCAATTAATACACCCCCAGTAATCGTCGTCCACTAAAAATAGTCAAAAAGTGCATTCATTTGTTGCATAGAATATACATATAACCGTAAAATTGCATTCAAATCAGTAATGTCGTGTTGAAATAACAGATTTTTCTTGTAGGAATATATTTAGGGAATATTTATTACTATCTGTTACCTATTTTTGGGGCGGTGATTAATTAGGCAAACGAATAAGAATGTTTCATAAAAATCTAATGTTTGGCCATAAATATCTATATCCTCTTTTTGGAACTCTCTTGTGGGGTGAGGTATTTATGTCCTTACATGAATGGTCTTTCTCAAACAAGAAATTACTTCAAGTCATCACACTAAATACATAGAGCAAACTTATTAGATCGCCAAAAAATGGAATATATATATATATATATATATATATATATATATGATCACATAATTATTTTCCGGAGATCGATTGTTGGAATCTGATCGTAAGAAAGTAATTTCTTGTGAATTTCACAGTCCCAATGTAGATGGCCTAGCTACCTTGACCAGGAAGAAGATCAATTCAGGTGCGTATAAGCAGGCCTGAACACTCGTGGCATTCGAAGAAATGAAAGCATATCCACCAAGTGTGAGGCAGGCAAAACAGGTGCATGATATATAGTTGAGGAGGCACAGCACAATATGGTTTTTTGCCTTTGATCATCTTTGTGAGATGACTCATGAAATTCTTGCAGGTGTGTAATTTGACAGTTGACGAAAACACAAGGGGGCGTTGGAGTAACGGAAAAAAGTAAGTTTGTCTTCCAGTGAGTCTTTCACGTTAATCACGCGGCATCATGCTCTGTTGTTCCTCAGCCACCCATCTCTCTCTCTCTCTCTCTCTCTCTCTCTCTCTCTCTCCATTGGAAGGAATGTAAAACTTGTTTGCCTTTGTTTGGTTCCCATATCTGAAATTGCCTTTGTTCGATTCTCATATTTAAAAAATATTTTTGATATAATGAGTGGAGGAAAATAGAGAGGACAAGTTATTGAAAAACGTGTAGAGAGAGCCGGGATCTCTCTCTCCATTGGAAGGAATGTAAAACTCTTTTTTCCTTTTGACCCTCTTGAGTCTATGTTTGGTTCAAAAGTTGAAAAAACATTGGCTTATCCAAAACTTTTTTTATGTTTCATTAGGGTTGAAATTTTGTTTCTTTTCTTATTGTCTTGAGAGGGGGAAGAAAAGTATAAAAATATAGTCAGCTTGTGCGTACTCTTTGATTGACGACCGGATAAACCTTTTAGCGGCCTTGGTTAAGGTAGAAGATAACACTAAAGAGCGAACTATATCAAAATTAACTTTGGAGACTGTACTTTGAAAAGACTTAATTAAAGTTTCTTGGATAATTTAGAACCTAATGCTCTTGACAGAATTCAAGACAACGAATTCATATAGCTAACCTCAATTGATTGAGGCTTAAGGCTTGATCTGAATAGGTTCAGTGGTAAAGAGATATATTGAATTTGTAAAATAACTTTTGCAAGGAGTTAACAAAATTCATGCATTTGGGATCCATAGATCCATTGCTCCACAGAAGCTAATTAACCTAGAAGCTAATTAGCCTAAAAGAGATACTTCGAGTTTTTTTTCCTCTGCCACAATTAGGCAAAATCTAAGATGGCAATATAAGCATCGATCGTATAACCATATAGATTACAGTAGAACTTAGCAACAAAGCAAATGGCAGGTTTAGAATATTGTCATATCATTATTTTCAATAAAGCAAAGTAATGCTAATTAACATCAATCAGTCCTACGAGGGGAAGATAATAGGTAAAATGTGCAACAATATTCGAGACAAATGTATTGATATTTGTGATGAAGTATTAATATTCGTGAGATATACATTAATATCTAAACCTGTTTAACATAATTTGTACTATATTATCCAACGCCTACCAGGTAGAGGTTAACTCTCTTGGTGTTAGATTTTTCATCATACAATTATTTTCTACTATAATTTCAAAGAACATTTTTTCTTGTTTTGATAAGAAAAAACTATTCTTTCCATTTCGTTCTTGCTATATTACAAAATCGGCGTGTTGTACATGAAAAAAAACGAAAAAAAACTGGTATAGTAAGAAAAAACCTACTCATTAGCCAAACTATTTTACATCACCCATAATTAATCAAAAGAATTAATCAAAGGATTTGAAGTGTTGGATATGCCATCTATATTTTCCGTGTAATGTTTTTTTTTTCCTTGTATAAAGTTAATATCAGATTTCAAAAATGTTAAGCAAATGTCATTTACGTCAAGGCGCAAAGTTGGCTTGGCATCCAATTAATTAGTGTGTATCATTTTACGAGAATAAAGTATGGTGTATATCAATAAGAAAAATTGGATGCGTTTTTCCACATTCTCCAAAAGTTTGACATATGCCAAATAACTTTTTACTATTCTCTCCGTCCATTTTTTAGAGTTCAGTATTTTATTTTGGGTTGTCCCTTTGTAAGTGTCTATTTTATAAAGTTAGTGGGTAAAAGTTGGTGAATTTTTCATTTTGTCTCTAAAAGTATATTCCATTTTGAAAAATTAGTGAGTAAAAAATGTAATGACGATGTTTCCATAGAAGGTAAGGAGGGAAATTGGAGGTAAAAATTGATGTAAAAGATGTAATAATGATATATCTTTTTAATAAGTTGAAATTACAAAGCAAGACATTTAAAAAGGGACGGAAAGAGTATTATTTAATTCATTTTAGGAAATGGAAGAATAAATTAACTCGGGTAGAAAAGCAGTTCAAACAAAAAATGACAAGTATATATTCCCTCCGTCCCAAAATCTTCGAACTTTTTTGATATTTGTGTCGTTCTTTAAACTCTTATATCTTCCAATATTAATTTTTAAAATTATACAGTATGGATCTTGTTTGATAGTTGTCGATTAGATCTATAATACAAAGTATTCAAAATTATAAAAAAATATCATTAATTAAGAGATATAAAAATTTAAAGAGCGACGCAAATATAAAAAAAAAAAACCAAAAATTTTAGGATGGAAGGAGTAACACAGATAAATACACACTCACTCACAATAGGAGTGGTCCACCCACTCCTATCATGAGTGAGGTCTTATTCTGATAAGAAAAATAAATATTTATTTTTTGAATTATATCTGATGTATTATGAGAGAATAATTATAAATTAAAAAATAATTATTTAAAAAAATAAAATTTTTAACGGAACGGGATCGAGCGTGTATAAAAGTGTTTGTGTGTGGTTGGTTGCAGCCTTGTAGGATTGTTTGGAAAAAAAAAAAGGGTAGAAAAGCATCTCGTACTAGTGGCTTTTCTTCGGACTCCCAAACAAAAGCACGAAGAGAATCTCAGTGGCAGCGGAGTACAACCGAGTGAGGCTCACCACCCGATAACCCCAAACATGTTTGTGACACTATTCGAACCCTATGCTCTAGATGCCAGTACCATCTCTCTCTCTCTCTCTCTCATTCATTTGTTTGACAGGTAAATTACAGCTTACTCCAATTCCCACTTTTGAAAATCAAATCCACCGTCAAGACATTTCCTACCTTTCTGCTGCCTAGCAACTACCTGCATCATTGTAACAACACACCAAACGGAATCAGGAATCGCGGAGGCCGCTTCCTTGTAGTGCATCCTACAGGGCGTGTTCGAACTATTCTTATCAATTATTTATGAACTATTGATTGTCAAGATAGATGGTTTGGATGTGTGCCCTGCAGGCCTTGTAGGGCAGCTCGCCCTACAGGATCCCCGGATCCACTCCAAATACCATGCATATTTGGAGCTGGGTTGGAGTTGAGCTATGGGTTTCAAATTTGTTTACAAATTATGGACTTCTTTGGGCACATGATGGAAGTTTTTATGTCTTATGTTCTACACTCGGTGGCTCCTTGTGTACCTTTGTAGCCTTTTTGCGTCTAGAGGAATGGTACTGGGGACAGATGCACGTGGGTAAGTTTAATGATTATACTCCCTATGTTCCAAAATATTTGTCAGGTTTGTAGACTGAAAACTTAAAAATAATATATTTTTTACAAGAAAAAATTTCTAACTTTTTTTATCAATTAAAAAAACTCATGAATATCTAGCAAATTATTGAAAAGAGTTTGAGTTTTTCTTGAAAAATTCGTATTATTTTTAAGTTCTTGTTTTGCGGACTGGATAATTATTTTGGGACGGAGGGAATATAAAAAAAAAACACAAATGCATAGTTGCACAAAATGAACTTGATGTCTAGAAAAAGATTCTGAAGATATCTATTATGTTCACGATTGATATCCATACCGATTTTCTCTTCAAAAAAAGTGCATTCGGGATCAAAAAGGGAAATGAGAAAAAGTTTAAGGGGATTCAGTGTAATTTACTCCTACTACCACAATGTTTGACAGTCTACCATTCAAGCCACCACTTTTCCAGACACCACACCGAATCACACCAATGACCACACTGCATGCAATGAATAATGCCGAAACGCCCCAGGCAATGAGAGAGAGAGAGAGGAGAGAGAGAGAGAAAGGGGGACAGGCTAGGTTTAACTCTGCAAGGCTATGACATAGGTAAACCAGCTTCTGCTATGTTTTCCAGACATTGTTCAGTGACTGAGAAGAGAGAGATTCAGATACCTTGATATAGACAGAGAGAACAGAGAGAGAGAGCTAGAGAGAGAGAGAGAGAGAGAGAGAGAGAGTGAGTTCTGACTGAAAAAAACAAATTAAAGATGTGTCATGTAGCTCCCATTTCCATCCCAGATCCCAAAGAGATTAGTGTAGAAAAGAATATTACTCCGTACTAGGATGGAAAATGAAAAACGAGAAAAATTCTAGGCAAAGTTTCGTAATCTCACTCCGACATTCAATTATCAAGCATTATTTTGACGTCACATTTTAGGCAACAGTTACTGTAATCCAGACGTAGGACAAGTAAATAAATAAAATTACTTCTTCCGTCTCAATTTAAATATTTTTTATAATTTTTCTTGCATTTTTAAATCAGAAAAATCATATGGAATATTTAAATTTGAACAGATGAAGTAAGTACTCGAGAGCTAGCAGTATGCACCGAATGATACATTATTCAAATATCATTAGGCACTAAAATGAAATAACTTGAACATATGAGCATTACTTACGAGCTAGCTTTAAGTTCTAAGTAATGAGCGTGATTAATATTCTTAGCATTACAAATTTGGCGAAATAAATTTAAAAGGAATGGAGAAATAATTCAACATCATCAATAATTAAAAGGCTGTTGATCAGCATCTTTCTGATTATGCAAAACCCAACATAAGCAAAACAAAGAGGGAAAAAAAAAAACCCAGCTCCCTCCCCTTTTTCCCAACCTTTTTTCCATATCGAGCTACGCCCCAAGAGCAAATTCAAAATCCTCTATACCCATATTTACCTGTACTAGTATTCTAGTGCATTTTCAACTACTGAATCGTACAAAAGTCTTCTCATTTTTTATCAAAATATTTACTTAATGAAATAGTAAAAAAAATGCACTAGAACACTTGTACAGATAAACTTTGGTAGAATGATATATATGAGAGGCGAAAACAATACAAGAGGAGATTGATAGTTATCGGATGGATCTTGGGTACGTAGTCTTTTCTTATGACCGGTTATCTAGGCCAGTTTGAGGAGCGTAATTACTAAAGAGGAAAAGAGAAAAAGGGTTAGCCTTACTCTTTCTTGATCATATGAGATTATCCTATATTCACTTCCATTCCTTCTTTTTCCACCCTACTCCTTAGCTCTTCTTCCACTTGATCTTTCTCTCAGCTATGGCAATCCACTGTACTGATTCAACTCATTCCAATTCTGCAATCCACTCCAGTTGTTTGTGCTTTCATTCCCATTATTGCTTGTATTTGGAGGATTCACAAGAGGTGCATAAGATCCACTGTCAAAGTACCACTCTGTTGCTAAATTACCAATTGCACCCTCTTTTCTTGAACCATTACCAGTACTACCCCCTACCTGATCACAAGCATCAGGTTTTGATACTTCCAGATTCTGAAACGTAATGGGTTGTGGCTTCTGAAGCGAAATCCCAATGTTTTCTCTCTGACTGTTTTCGCCTCCGAAAAGCATTGCCAGTCTCTGCTGCTGTAATTTCCAGTGCAGATCTTGGTTGATCGAACTCAACGACTCGATCGACGACGCGATAGTACTGCTTTGACCGCCGATTTCTTGGCCAAATCCACCACCCTCTACTTGTTTTAGTAAAGGGAAATTGAGACCCATGAGGGTAGTACTGGAATTTCCCAGAGTGTCGGTGGCAAAACAAGGAGTGGAAGAAGCGAGAGGGAATTGGTTGTAGGAATAACCACTGCTAGGGAAAGAGAGACCACCACCACCACCACCAATTTGAAAATCCATGGCAGGAGAGAGACCATGGAAGAACTTCAAACCGCCGCCGGAGTCCTTCGAGTCGCCGGAAAAATTTGAAGATGAGGGTTTCGACTTCTTGCTTTTCCTGCAGCCGCCTCCGATCGGTACGTTGCGGAGTGCTCCTCCTTTGGTCCAGTACCTATCCGACAATAATTCAAAATCAACACTTTTGAAGTTGAGGAAAGAAAGAAAAAGGAAAGAAAATTCCTACATTTAATATATTTTTTTATTACCTTTCTCCATGTTCCAAACAAAGCCTTAATTATTACTCCTACAAAATTTTCAACAGATTAATCTTGTTCTTGTTCTTCTTTTTCTTTTTCTTGATATCTAGTAGTTCAAAGCTAGGAAATAGAACCCTCAATCTTCTTAAGGATTTTAATTGTTTGAAGTTTAGAAAAATAAATCCAAGAGTTCCAAAGAGTAGATTTGATCACCCCAAAAATATTGTTATCATCCAATCTTTGTATGTAGTATGCTACATCTATGTATACAACTATACATAACCATTTATATATATATATATATATATATTGTATTTTGTTTGATATCTCGATTCTCAGTATTCGTCTAGGCCTTCGTCTAGTAGACCTAGACGGATTAATCCTAACTCGGGATTCATAAGTATGTTCCGATAAAAAATATATATCTATTAAGCTACTTCTCTCGGATCAAAGTTTTGGCTTCGCCACTAATCCTGAGAACCACTCTCTCCCCGAATCCGATAACCCAATTAAAGTCGAAACAAAACTTTCATATAAAATGACCCAACCCAGTAATTGACAGCACGCTGGTAGACATCTATACATACAGATATGTATGGGAATTATTACCTTCTACAAGTCTTGCAGAAATGCCTTGGCTGTGTTAAGCTGTAGTTGTTGTAGTAGCAGAATTTCGTGTTGGGGGAATCACATCTTGGACACTTCAGGGCTTGCTCCGGCGGCCTCAGCGGCGTCGTTTTCTTGCTCCCGGAGCCTTGGCTCCCTGGTTTCGCCGGAATATTGTCTTCAGACATCACAACAGCAAGTCTACTGGTCTAGTTAATCAGTTGCACTTGCACCTCACAAAGAAACCCTAGATATATATTGGAGAGAGAGAGAGAGAGAGAGAGAGAGCTTGTTTAGTTTCCTTAGGAAAGAGGCAAAGATACTAGTGGATTTCAATGGGTATCATGCATGGGGTGGAGGAGAGAGAGGGAGGGGAAGGGATGTTGATGGGTGCTTGTGATCTTCATCAATTTAGGAGGAGGAGAAGAGGGGGATGTGGAGGAAATATAGGCTTTAAGTTTGAAGGGTAGATCTGGTAGAATAAATAAAGTTGGATGAGAGAGGGTAGGTCTTACACTTCAGGTAGAAAAAGGCTAGGTGGTATATATAGAGGGGTCATACCCAGTGCCCGTTAGTCCGAGAGTAATACACATTTCACGAATATCAAAATCATATCCAAATTCAATGTCCGTTAGTCAAAGAGTGATATACATTTCACGAATATTAATAAACGTTAACACATATCAATAACACTTCAAGCGAACCCCCTAGACTTAAAAAATACACCAAAATTTTGTATTTGTTTTACAGATAATTTGATTTTTGTTTCATACTTTTTTATATTGTTGGCATTGGATTGTTCGTAAATAGTTCAAGTACAAAAAACTTCATTTAAATTTGTAAATATGTAGATAGTATAACTCAATAAAACAAAATAAATTAAGCATAATTTATTTTTAATCATGATAAAAATTTTCATTCAATATAGATCTTTGTATAAATAAAAATTTTAATTTTTTTTTACTATAATGCTGAACTAAAACTTGAGCAGTGTTTATCATTTTTCTATGTAGAGATAAGAGGGGTGTAGAGAGAGATAAGAGGGGCAGAGAGAAAAGACTAGAAAAGTGGAAAACACTCTGATAGTGATTTGGCAGAATAGAAAGATCCATATCCCAAGATCCAAACATGTAGTCAAAAGAGAGAAAATTTGAAAAAGTGAAAAATTGAATTCCAAAAAGGAGGAAAATAATAGAGTACTAATACAAACAATAAATGGATGGAAGTACTTCTTGACAGTTGATGGGTTTGTGGGTTACAACTTTTACAACATCATACCCTAAAGGCAAAAAAGGAAAAGCAAAAAAGTTAATTAGAAAGGGATTCAAAGGTGGTGTTGTTAACTCGCAATTAAACGCTAAAGGAGGAATATTTTAGACATATATTTTTAGGAATTAAATTAATTTTCGCACTTCTTGTTTAATCATTGGCACTTCAGTTTGTTTTTTTCCTATTTAAAATTATAACAATATCCTTTAAAGTGGATAAATAATAACAAAATAAAGGATAATTTATTAATTTTATATCGGATAAAAGAGTGCCAATAGCTAAATATGGAGTGCCAAAATTAATTTTCTTTTTTCGCCCTTGGATCACATCACAAAATCATGAATAATCCTCTCTTTTTTTTTTTTATGTTAATCGATAAATAAATTGAATTAGTTTTCAATTTTTATGGAAGTCTAAAAAAATAGCATTTGCACTTTGGAATAAATATTCGAGCTTTGTTCACCAAATCTCTTATCATTGTCAAATTTTGACAAAAGAAATGTTCGAATGGTTGGAAGTCTTGTCAGAATGTCAAAAAATCCTTTTTTTTTTTGTATGACATTTAACATAAATTTGGATTTAAAAAAAATTATATCATGTCCTTACCATTGTTGAGGACGTCTAACATTCTTCATTATATGAAGAAAAAACACGCAATAATTAAAGCTAATTTGAATGTAGTCGATCCCATAGTAAAACATTGTTATTTTGAACATTGGACAATTTTGTAAATAAGCCAAAAAAGTTATTTCACCTTTGCCAAAATTGATCGAACTAGTGAATATCTCCATTAGTCATTCCAAAATTTATATATTATGACCGAAAGTGTACTCAGGGTATGTACGTTTTACTAACTAAAATAAGTACTTATTTAAAAAATAATTACTTATTTTTTGAATTACATACAAGTGATATATTGTAAGAGAATGACGTGTCTCATAAAGTAAAAAATAAGTATTTCAAAAATAAGAACGTTAGCACAGTTGTTTCAAAGCTAAAATTGTACAATGAAACCTTAATTTGTTATTTTGAAATTCGAATCTTTATAGTGTACTCAAGTGGGCTCTTCAAATTTGATCGTTACGTTTGTTTGTATTAATCTTACTATGTACTCTAAAAGATTTTCCAAATATTTTTGTAGAACACTCAATTTTAAAACGTATTTGACATTTTGACAATTGAAACATCTCCTTGAGATGTCCTTATGGGTTGTGATCAATTCAAACACAAAAACTTATGAGTGGATGATACATCCCTATTGTAATCCCGGCATGAATTAATTGACTAAGATTTAATTTTTCAGGTCAGATTGCAAGAAAGCACTCCTTTCGTCTCCATTATTTGGTCCCAATTACCACTTTTTTCGTCCCAAAAAGATTGTCCTATTTCAAAACTAAATGGGTAATATATAATGAATTTTCTCTTTTACTCTTCCATTTTTTAAATTCGTAATACAAAAAGTAAGAAAATGTAATGATTGAAGGGTAAAATGAGAAAAATAAGTTTTTAAAAATGTAATGATTGTGTTCTCTTGTATAGTTAGAATCCTCAAAAGGATTAAAGAATGGAGACGAATGGAGTAATTTATTATAAATTTCGTTAATCCTAGTATGAATGAATTGCCTTTGACCTGATCGAAAAAGAATGAATCGAGATATACGTAAGCTGACTTGGACACCCTTGATTGTCGAACCGAAAGAGAGGATGCATCATGACATGTAATGCATGTATGGTTACATGCAAAATAGGGTCATAATTACGGAGGGGTAAAGTTCAGAATATGTGATTGGAGAGTATATATATAATACAGTTGGAAAATTGCACTCCAATTAAAGTACCAGTACAATATAAACCCAGAGAGGCAGGCGTTGGCAGACATGTATGGCAGTGGGGAGCATCAGTACTAGTGTTTAGTACTATAGGGAGCTGGGGAAGGCTTTCAGTGATGAAGAGGGAAACATAGCAGAAGCAGCTGCTCTGCAGCAGACAAGAGACACCAGCAGCTTAATTTGTCACATTTCCTTTGATATGTCCCTTTTAACCCCATTTCTACCCCCCACACCTCACTTCCCCTAAAAGACAAAGGAGTTTCATAGTACAAAAAACAAAGGAGTTTCATACAGTACTATATTATGTGTTCTGATATGTCTAGTAAAATAAGAAATAAATACTTAAAAATAAAAATTTTAGTAGAACGGAGCCTTATATAACTTCCTTGCTAGCTTTGTCCTACGGTATTGGTCATCTACAAAAAGATGTGTAATTTTCGAATCTAAAAATAAATTACTTCCATGCATAGTTTTAAAAACTTCTTGATACCAAATTAAAAAAATCAATTAAGATATGTAATTTTGGGGTGAAGAAATTTATAAAATTATGCATGAATCACTTTATATTTTTTTTATCTAAAAATCACACTACTTCTTTCGTAAAAGACCAACAATATGGTACAGATGGTCGATGGAGTATTTGAATTTTGAAATATGGAATAGATCATCCCCCAAACTTGAAAGATTAGAAATTGGAGCACTGTTCAGTTTAGCATTTGTGGGCATTTTCTCGCTACTTTGATGATCACAACTACTTTTTTTTTCCTTTTCTAGCGAATATCAATTATATCAAAAATTACACCTATTGAATATTGGTCAAGACATAACTCCAATCCATCTGATCCAGTGTGCCAACTTGATTTTTTTTTTTTTTCCAGAAATACACATGTCTCAAATCATAATTATTTGTATGCGATTGACATGATTCATAACATGATTGATATTCTTGATGAGTTTTAAATCAATGATTTAGATGGTCAAAATGATTCCGAGAAGGATCCACTATATAACATTAAAGTTGAACTATTTGGTACCAATTGACTGGGGCTAGCTTAGTTGGTTAGATCTCTTGTATCTCATTAGAAGATTAGAAGTTCGAGTCTTCTCCATTTACGTGTGGGTGTTCTTTCCTTAGAGGGTTTTTTTTCTTTCTTTCTTTGTCTCTACTCTATAGTAGGCTTATTTTTTCTATTGGTTGGACGTAGTTATCTCGTGGACTCTCACAATTTATGCAATATCTCGGATTTGTACTTTGTACTTCATATAATGTAAAATGATTTCTTCTACTTGACAAAAGAAAAAACTATTTGGTACCAATGAGCTCTTAGCTCAGTTAGTACGCGTCCATACTGCCACGTACTCCGTCTGTCCGTGTTTGTTGGTCCATTTTCGGCATTCGTGTCATGTTTTAAATTGTTTACAACTTTTAATTTATAATGAATTTCATGATTTTGAAAATTTCGTATGATAGATCTAATTGAGATATATTAAATAAGATGTATATTGCATATTTTTAAAAATTTGTATTAAAAGATATGTATAATTTTTAAGGTGGGTGAAATAATGGAAGCGGACTAATAAACACGGACGAAAGGAGTGTATATGCTATGTGCCCTCAACACCTCCATTTAAAAAACTTTCACAATTTTGCTTTTGTCTGCATGGGATTGGATCCTCCCCAGTCCTATAAATGAACTGGCCGGATAGCTCAATTCCGGCTCGTTCTCAGCTCTTTTCAAGCTTACATCAATGATCCGAACGGTCCAGTTTTGGTCCGTTACGGGGGATCGAGTAACTCCTTTCTGCGTTAGTGTGTAGGATGCCAGATGATGGCAGGTGGGGACATGCATGTAAAACGCCACTGCCCTGTCTGACATGGCACAACCGCCCAAGGACGGACGACGTTATTCTTTCTTGGTTGCAACAAACTGGACGCTGTTTCATATGTACGTTAGATATACATACATAAATATATATCTGCGCTGTATAATAAACGTGCAGCGCCGTAAATTATGATGATCCAGTCTGTTTATATATACATCCAGGCTCCAGC
>BPLS01000150.1:576086-588876 GCA_019656275.1 Rhododendron kiyosumense | reverse complement strand
CGACTCTCTTTGAGTCCTACCATTGGACTTTCATTTGCAAATTATCACTCTCACAAATCTTCCATAATAACCCAACGACAAAAAAAAATTCCGTTATTTTTTAAAAAAATTCTTAATTTTTTCTTTCTAACCAAACAGACAAAAAAAAAAAAACCGACTCTCTTTGAGTCCTACCATTGGACTTTCATTTGCAAATTATCACTCTCACAAATCTTCCATAATAACCCAATGACAAAAAAAATTTCCGTTATTTTTTAAAAAAATTCTTAATTTTTTCTTTCTAATCAAACAGACCCAAATGGAAGGAGAATGGGTCTCAAGAAGCGCAACGCGGCACTGGGAGTTCAAAACGGCCTAAACTTATGGTCTGGAAAAGAATCATGAACGTGTGTTTATACCCATGCACGGTTCAACTTGGTTCAGTCCAACCAGGCCCACTCTCGACATCCTTAAATTTGGGCCTCACAATTTCAAATCAAACAATTCATAACAATCTTTCAAGTTTTCCTCTTTTTTTATTTTTTGAAAAGAAAAGATGATACTAGTACCAAAGAAAAAGTAAACTTTCTTCTTTTTTCACTCAAGGCATTTGGATCCGGTTATGATGCTCCGGTCCGGTTTGGGAGCACCCATGCCCACATTTTTTCTCAACCGTTGAATTTCTCTTTTTTTAATCTCAGCCATTAATTTAATCCCTCTTATTATGGTAAGTGTGGTAATTGTAAATGCTTTGTAAATTAAGCCAGTTTGAGTGGTAAGTAAAATTGTAATTTTTTGCAAACAAATCATAAAACCACCTTGTTTTTGTGATTGATTTTGATTTACATGTACACATTTATGGGAGCATGGAAAAAAAAAATACATTTACCTCCTCTGAACTAAACCACATGGTCCTCAACTCGTGAAACAAAAATAATTTTAGCTTTTACTCTCTCCATCCTACAAAGATAGTATTATGAAAAGACGTGTCATATTTAGAGAAAAAAATTAAAGTATTTTTGTGCATAATTTAACAAATTTCATGACCCTAGATTGAAAAATTAATTGAGATTTTTTATTTGGTGTACGGCAAGAAATTTGGAAAATTATGAGTGGAAGTATCTTATTTTTTATCCTAAAATTGTAGTCCTTTCATAATGGCCTATTTTTCGGGACGGAGGGAGTTCTAGTCATTTTAAATTTGATGTAGAGGTACTAATGCAGAAAAACGAGGAATTCCTAAATTGTACTCAAAATTTTTGTATTTGACCATTTGCAACGATGAAGATAATAGTAATGGACTTTTGTCAAACTTCGTTTAATCTCTGCCAAGCATTTTTTTTAGAGCGGTGCAGAGCGGCCGATCTGACCGCTTATCTCGGCAATTGACGACCCAGATCTTAACCGAGCAATGCACAATTAGAATTGTATGTGCTCAGATTTAATCCAAGTCGTTTGTGCTGAAATGAACCACCAGATCGACCGCTCTGCACCCGCTCAGCAATGAGCTGCCGAGTAGCATCCCCAGGTCATCCACATTCAAGCTTACTTTGTTAAAAATAGAAATGTGTATGTACATGCTCTGTTATTCGTATAACTTCATTAGAAGGAAATCTTTCTAGACCAACATAACTTTCATTACATAACCATCAAGGTTTACAAGGTACATATATGTAGGCATACAGAAAAAGTAGGCATTCACTATACGCCACGCCCTTCAGAAACCAAATGCTCCTGCTATCTCCCCGGTAAGAACTTGCTCGACAGCGACGACTGGAATGAGGTTTCCATAGACATGTGATTCATAGTGTCTCGTCAAGTTATGAAATAGTAAAACAGCAGCAAGGACTCAGAGAGCGTGGAGTTCGAGAGCAAGGAAGCTACGCTTAGGCAGTTTTCAATGAGTTGCCAACATCAATGACGAATCGATACTGGACGTCAGCTTTTTCCAGCCGCTCCATTGCAGTGTTCACATAGTCCATTGGAACGAGTTCAATATCCGAAATTATGTTGTGCTTAGCACAAAAATCCAGCATTTCTTGTGTTTCCTTCACACTCCCAATGACACTCGTACCCACAACCTTCCTCTCTGTCATTCCACACTCCTTGTTAGCGACAATACTTGTTCATAAAAAAATAATGCAGTATTTGAACCTTGCAAATGTCAAAGAGTAGGACCAAATGGCAAGTGCTGGGTTTTTTTAAGGGGTGTTTTTGTCAAAATTTAAATTCTGATAAAAAATGCTGATTCTTCAAAGCTTTCATAAGCACCCCCTAACCGAAGTTACATAAACTTGGTATGGGTGTCGGGTGCATGTACGCGTCTAGGTATTCCATCTCAAGGACAAAGGAGCCAATATATCCGTATTTTCTACCATATTTCTCACATTATAGGGTAAATGCTGTTCAGAAGGTCACCTGGACTTTCATGCACTATACTGGAGTTCTATCAATAGCTCATTGAAATTCAAACCACTAAACATGCTTGCTAGGTGAACGTCAAAACTAACATGTCGGTCACAAATCCCATACCCTAGACTGGGATACTTTTACTAAATAGGAGCCCATGTAGCATAGACACAAACCAAAATCCAACGAAAATTCTTCTAATCATTTCAAGGGAAAGAAGCCCTGATCCCTAAAAAATTCGATGTGAAGGAAACTAGATGTCAAAGCCTAGCTCATAAATGACACAAGAACACCAGATCCTTCGTCCCCATCCTTGACCCCAAACCACCTTGCTACTGTACAATGAGTGTATTTGGCATTGATTGTTTAAGGGAGTTTGGGGTAAAGTGGAGATGCCTCAACAGCTTCATAGTATGACATAGTGAAATGGTATGAAATGCTTACCACCAATCGCAACTGGCGAGTCAATTGTTTTTGATCCAAGCAAGACAAGTTTCCCATCAGGCTTTAAGAGATTAATCAACGGCATGACAGGGTGAAGCGCAGAGACCGTATCGATGATACCATCAAAAGTATCCGCAGCAGCCTGCATTAACAAACATAAAAACATGAAATCAGTCCAATCCATGGAGTTGCCGCTAAGAATACTAATAAACATGCTCACCCACCTTCATCTGATCTGCATCACTGCTAATAATAAACAAGTCAGCACCAAGACGTTCAATGGCTTCGTTCTTCTTACTCAAAGATCTACTAATGACAGTGACCTTTGCCCCAAAAGCCTTGGCGAATTTCACAGCCATATGACCCAATCCACCCAAACCCACAACAGCAATGCTCAAACCGGGCTTGTCAAGTTCAAAGTACCTCAAGGGACTGTATGTGGTGATCCCAGCACAGAGCAAAGGAGCAGTAGCATCAAGAGGCAAGTTAGCGGGAATTTGATACACGAAGTGCTCGTTAACGACTATTATATCAGAGTAACCTCCATAATTCCGAGTTCCATCGTAGTACATGGAATTATAAGTGAGCATACGTTTGGAGCAGTAGTTCTCAAGATCCTTGGCACAGTAATGGCATGAGTCAGGCGATCCACATGATCCGATAATGACCCCAACAGCAGCTTTGTCCCCGACTTTGAAATTTCTTACCTTGCTTCCCACCTCAATCACCTCTCCGGTCATCTCATGACTGCATTAACCAATTCATTTAGTCCACACCAGGAAATAAAAATGTTTGAACTCTCAAAGTAATGCTCACAGTTTTTGTTGTTTCATAAAACCTGGTGAATGATGGTCATCAAATATCTCATTAAGGCAGGTGCCTATAGTTTAACAGTTTCGTATTGACATAGTTGCTATGTTTTGACTGCGTAATCATGTATTCTGGTTTATACTTGTACAGTCTTAGTACGTGTAGGATCTTGACGTCTATGTGCTCTAGTCCAATAGGGTATGTGAAAGGTAGATCCCTAATACAAAAGGAATTAGGAGCAGTGGCCGTCATGGAATTCATTTGGGTACTAGTTATGTGGTGGTGCAAGCAGTGGCGGAACTAGCATATGTCCAGCCCCACTGCATTTTTTGAGTTTTTAATTTGGTGTTACGTTCAAGTTTTTTAAAAACTCACCATTATTTCGTCAAGTTCAAGTTTCCCTGCTCTTGATTTTGGCTTTAACTTCACCTGTTAAACCTACTACAATGACTACTGAGATCGTGTTTTCCACTCTGAATAATTTGAAAAATTCGCAACGCAACTGAATGAGTGAATAATTTGCGAGCGATAACACGACTGCGTACTTAAGAGTTTTGTTAGTATTTTCATTGAAAAAAAGTTCTTATAGAGGTATTGTTGTTAACTGCAGAATTTTTTCCTTGTGTTTGTATGTTGTAGTGCCCCTGATCGATATTCCTGGCTACGCACGGGGGCGGAGCTATGGCTACGCATGCCACTTTGTGAAGTCCTACTATGTGCCGAATAAGAAGACCTAGGAATCTATGTATCATGGGAAAAAGCTCATCAAATTCATCTGCAGCCATGGATGCGGGTATGTAAATTGTATAAATGCGGCGATAATTTGTGTCTATTAGGTGCATATATCCTCTGGGTATTTTTCAACTTGGGCCCATAACCCATTTGATAACAGTGATAGATGGATGGGATTCGTAAGGAGATGAGATTAAAATTGAGATTGGTAGTGAGATGGGATTGTTAATGAGTATGTTTGTTTGGGATGGGATTAGATGATGGGATTATTAATATCATGTTTGTTTGAGATGGGATTAGATGATGGGATTGGATTGATAGAAGAAATTGGTAATGAAAAGAGATTAGTAATGAGAATGGGTTGGGATCGGACTACGAATACCATGTCCACGGGCTATTGCTAATACCCCTAATCCCCAGCTTGCTAGTCCATTGGATTCAGAATCCGAACTCATTTTAGGTTATCAAACAAAGTATTGGTAATCCCTTAGGATTGATAGTCCAATCCTAAGGGCTAGGAGGGTTAACAAACAGGGGCTTAATAGTTGAAAATACAGACTTGGAATGCACACCACCACCAGAAAGTAGTGAATTTGGCAAGATTTAAGGCGTAAGGGTTTGATTGAGTGAAATTCACATTTCTTTTGGGTTGCTGTCATATGTATATACTTTCTTTGTGTATGCACACATATATGGATACAAAGTGGTTGGAAACGAAACATACCCGGGAACCATGGGATACTTGGCGGTGCCTCTTTCATTCTTGATATTGTGAAGGTCAGAGTGACATATACCACAATACAAAACCTTTACCTTCACATCTTCTTCCCCTGTTTCCCTGCAAAAACCCATAAAGTTCCTAAAACCTCACACCATATCATCGTCATCGCCATCGTTGTCATCGACAATAACGTTAAAGAAAGCAAAAAAAAAGTACAATCTATCCAATTGTGGAGCAAGCTATGGGCAAGTTAGGTCAATTGAGTAATGACCCTATACAATTTTAAGAAAAACAAAATTAGTATTTTCATACACAGTCTCGATAGATTGTTAAAATAGCCCCAAAAGTATTCTTCGTGTGTGTGTGGATAGAACCAATGTGTGCACATCTCTAACTGATCCGTAATCCCTGACCAATCCTCACTAACCGGACCTAATTAAAGGCTGAGGTAAAGTCAAATTTGAACCGGTACACACAAACTGATAAGAGATTTAAACTTAGTGGTTTGTTCTCAAGTTTACAAGAGAACAAACCACTAAGACTCCGTTCAGTTGTCGGAAATCTTGTATGAGAAATGCTTTCGGAGTCGGGAATCTTGTATGAGAAATGCTTTCTCAAGAAAAGTGAAGTGGAGTGAATTAAAGGGAAAGTATATTTAGTTTCCAGTAAATCTAGTTTCGCGTAAATTAGAAGGATGCAAATATTTTGCAGGAAAGTATTTTTCAGTGGAAAAACGAAAAAGTTGAAGTTGTGAGCCCTACGTCTATCTTGGTAACTGAACACAAGGAAAGCTGCAGGAAAGTTAATATTTCCATCTTTTCCCATCCTTTCCGTGCGACTACTAAACGGAAGGTAAGTCTCAGACCAAGCCAACCCCTTGGGTTAAATTAGCCCAAGGGTGACCTAAACCACCCCTGTTGAGTAAAATTCTGCCCTAAACATTTCAGTATCTATTTGTTGAATCCATTATTCATAGCAAATTGTTTGAAAAGACAGGTACGTGTACACCAGAGTTATAAAAAAAAGTGTTCCAAATGACGGAGGGTTTGTAGACAACAAGAGTGCCCTAAATTAATATACCCAAACAAAAAAAGGAGTGGCCAAAATTGAAATCAACCCAGAAAAATAGAGAAGGGAATGGACATCTTTTTTACCTCCTGGAGAAATTGAAGGGGGAGAGGATGCCGGAAGGGTCTCTAGCAGCCCATCCGAAGGCCTTCACTGGGTGCTCTTCTTCTGGTAATACCATCCCATCTACCCCCATTTTCCACTTCAACCCGATGACCGTTTTTCAGGTATCACAAGAGAGCGAGAGCGAGAGAGAGAGAGAGAGAGAGAGAGAGAGGGGTTGTGTTGGCTGTTTCAGAGGATGAAGGAACTGGTTATATATAGGAAAATGATGACGTCATCGATGAGGTGTGAAGGGGCGCCTTTTAAAAATACTTCTCTCACCTGGGGCACTTTAACTGGCACGTGTTTTTTTAGAAACTGACACGTGTTATGCAAGCACACTTCAGCCGAAGTGGGGGCTTGGGACCCGGGGGCTCTGCTGCCCGCCTGGCGCAGCAGCCCCTACCTACTGCAAAACGGTAGCGTTTTGCTGAGGAAAAAAAATCTTTGCCACCTATTTGCAATCCTATGAAACAGAAACATGATTATGAGAGCTTTAAAGATAAAATTTGATTATGTCTCTTTAGAATAATATGATCATAATAATAAGATCTTCACACATATTCAAACGGATTAAAAATTAAAGTATTTAATTTTTTAACTATATTTTTTAATATATAAACGATCTCAAAAAATTAAGTGCTCAAATTTTCACACTGTTTGAATTGGTGCAAAAATCTTATTATTTTGATCATATTATTCTAAATGGTCATAATTAATTTTTGTTTATAGGGCTCTCATAATCATATTTCTGCTCCACAGAGTCCTAAATAAAAAGCATTTATTTAATATAAGAGCTCTAAAGATAGAAATTAATTACGACCCTTTAGAATAATATGATCAAAATAACAAGATCTTTGCAGCAATTCAAACGGAGTGAAAATTTGAGCACTTAATTTTTTGAGACCGTTTATATATTAAAAAATATAGTTAAAAAATTAAATACTCCAATTTTTAATCCGTTTGAACAGGTGCTAAGATCTTATTATTCTGATCATATTATTCTAAAGAGACATAATCAAATTTTGTCTTTAGAACTCTCATAATCATGTTTCTGTTTCATAGGATTGCAAATAGGTGGCAAAGTTTTTTTCCCTCGACAAACGGTCACGTTTTGTTCTAGTGGGCAGGGTCTGCTGCGCCAGGCGGGCAGCAGAGCCCCGGGTCCGGGGGCTTGCTGCGCACAAGTGCACATCATGCATGTTGTGTACAATAAGAGACGGAACTATATATGGGCATATGGGGGCCACGGCCCCCGCGTTGTTTCGGGGTTTTTTTTTTTTTTTTCAAATTTCAAGATTAATATTTTTTTTTTTGGGTTAAGAACACCTAAATATTGTATTTTGTGTTGAATGTTATTTAGACATTTAAATGTTTTAAAAATCTGTTCGTTTTGGGTCCCGAAACTTAATTACTCTCTTTGCACATGATCTGCCATATGTTTTCTTTCAATTATTAATCTCATTTCTCTTTCTATCGCTCTCCACTCATTACTCAAAAAACCTCATTCAAAACCTAAGTCAAACAGGCTATTAGATTTTTAAACCTTAAAATTTCAAAAAAATTTTGTTCCTAGTTCGGCCCCCGCGTTTATAAAATTCTGGTTCCGTCCCTGTGTACAATTTGGACCGTCCGTTCGGCCATTCGACGGTTTAAATTTCCTTTCATCCGTTTATTGTCAAAATGAGATTTGGACCGTCAGATAGCCGAATAGATGGCCGTGATTGTGCACAACACGCATATTGTGGCAGGCCCCCCCCCCCCCCCCCCGGTTTCCTGCCGAGCCTCACTCTTGTAAACTTTTTTTTTTTTTTTTGTGTTTTGTTCTTCTTTTCTAAATTATTACCGTATTAGATTTGCCTGATATATTTTTGGGTTAATCACCTATCACAATAAGAGAAGTCTAAAAAATATCAAAAGCAAAAAAATGTCACCAAAGACGAAAGAAGTATCAAAAAACGGTCTTTTTAGTCCAAAGTGTCATCTTATATAATTTTTTTTCAACATTGGTTCATATTTTTATATTTTTTCGATTACTCTCGTGGAGACAAATGATGAATCCTAAAAATTGCAACAAAAAACTAAAACAAAAGTTGTGAAAATAAAGAATACCGAAAAAAATCCTAGACAAATAAATTTACAAAAACGCAGCCTTCATATACTACCCACGATATTGGAGAATATTCGATGTTTCAGGCCCAATGCTTTTCCCTCTCACAAAAGTGTGTGGAGGAGCATTGTTAATGTAGCACAAAATAATAGTGTAGGATGCCACGTCAAATTTTGAGTTTTGCAAAGGATTAAAAATTACTACATAATTACATTATATAAATTTGTTACTCTATCGGTCTCATTTTGTTAATCCATTATAGGAGCATTCTATCTTTTAATTGATTATACTAACTTATATTAGTAGTATCTACGCAATTCGAAATTTTTTATTTCAGAGAATTAATTGAAATTTATTTAAGAAAATCCATGTTGCAAATGATAAGAAAAATTAATAATATGAATAGTTTTCTATTGGATTGAGGGACAAAAATTGTGACAAAGGTGTACGGGACACCTCTTGAATATACTCTTACGCCTTTGGCCATTATTGTTAAGAATCATTATTAATCTTTTCAAATATTAGGATCGCCGTACAGAAAACACTTGTCGGAGGCAAAAATCAATGAAATAAAATATTCAAAATCAACACTCATCACATACTTACCAACCACATTAATTTGTTGGATATGAAAAAATAATCCAATTAAGGCATAGAACTCTATGCTTCTTAATCAACGAGCCGAAGTTACAAAAATTAAGAAAATGAGAAAAAAGCATCACAATCAACGATCTACATCTCAATTATGTTGGTACCTAGATCAAGGACAATCATCTGTCACTCGTCACCGACGGAAGAAAAGTTGGCGAGAGGCCAACCAAAACAAATATTCATAACCAAAACACAACAGCAACAGCCCGAAACACACTGGGGAAAACACAAATGGAAGAAACTTAGCATGGTAAACATGAGAGCCCATTTATGTCTTCATGATCTTCAAACTACACCACCCAGCAACGAGTACTGGAACCCACGCAGCAAATGGAACAAGATTTCACCATATTATCAGACTTCACCTTTTAAAGCAGTACCCACCAATAGATTTCTGGGACTTGATTGAAACCGTATCCATAGAACAGAAACCATCCAGAATTGTGAACAACCAAATTCAATAGAAAAGGGCAGAAAAAGAGAGAGGATGCAGTATCAAAGGACAAGAATCCTGTAGTAGGCCGAACTTAACTGTTCGCGCTTAAACAAATTGGATCGAGCCGGCTTGTGGCCATACTGGGGCTCGGCCCCTAGCTGTGGCCTATCAGACATTGGCTTAGCCCTCATCTTGCATCTAGCGACGGATGGGTTTATGTCAAGCTCGACCACCATCTGGGAGATGGCTCTATGGATGGGTTCCACTAGTCCAATTCCCCCGCAAGGCTCGGCTACCACGATGCTCGGGCACCCTCCAGCCTTGGCCAACTGCACAGCTACGTGCCCTCCCACGTGCAGAGACAATTATGCCAAAGGATAATCATAAGTGCACATGGAACGTACCAGCTCACACCGAAACGGTTATCAGATTTATTCGATGACACCATGACGACGCCACCTGGCTCGTGCAAGACACATGCTCGTACTTGGAGAGCAAGTCAAGGAGATTCTATAAATACTGAAGGATAACACCCCTAAGAGGTACACACTCTCATAGACCCTAAACCCTAGTCTCTGGCTTTACTTTTTACACATTCTCATCCTCTCGCCGGAGGGGCTTGTCGGGCAACCCTGACCAGGTTTTAGTCGTGCGTTCACTGTGCAGGTCGAAGCAAGAAGGCTAGAAAAACTCCAAACCAACGAAAGAGGAATTCAGATTAAGGATCACGGGCCACACAAATCCCAATCTTCTACAGAACCCCCAAAAACCATATATGGCACGCACAGCTGTATCCTAGGAAAAGAAATCCCAATCATCTATAGCAACATTAGAACAATTCTGGAATTGACAGCAGATCAACCACGCCAAAAACATCAGATGGCAAAAATGATAAAACATAGAGAGAGGAAGCAATATCAAATACTCCTACATTTCTTCATTTGTTATCATGTATGTTTGAGGAACTGGCATTGGTGATTGGGTGGCCAGGTCGGTTTCAGACCCGCCTCAAACACACGCGAACTAACAAGAATGAATTGTTGACACTATGACACGTGTTATCACATTTTCACAAAATACTTTCTCCCCAGTAGTACAAATTCTGTGTGCAATGGTAGCCCCCAATTTTACTGTTAGGTAATGTTTGGATGACTGGAATCTTTACTAGAAATAGAAATATGATTATAACGAATTAAATTTCTAGGAAAAGAAAGGTGCACAAAATGTTTACCAGGGAATGCGCGAACGCCTCCTCCATGTGAAATATTCATTTTTTTTTAGAGCTTTTTGGTAGTAGTCGTGACCAATAGCCATCAGCTCTCGGCTCGTTCGAGAGCTTCAAGCCTGATTTCTGGTGGCACACCCCCCACACAAGGACCACTTGACGAAGGGGGGCAGGGCTTTTTTCGTAGTAATAGTGGGCGGGTCTCATGAGAGGTATGCCGGCCGTCGGAATCAAATGAAGGTCGAAGGACCATTCGATTCATTAAGGGGCACAGATTTAGGCCTATTTGTTCGGTCAATCACAAAAGGGGGGTGGGTGATCTTTTTGTCTGGCTTCTCTAGTCCGATCGTTTAGCAACACTTTTCATCTTTCTAGCGATTCCCCCCTTTTACTTGTGCCCTGATTCGCCATGGGCGCTAGTTCTTCCTCTAAGCCTAACTTGGGAGATTTCTACCTCCTCTATCTTAATATTCCCGAAGGAAGAGCCCTCCACCTAAGCTACACAGGAAAGGCCCAAAGCCAATCCCAGGAAACAATAAAGCTTCATAGTGCCCTTTTGTCCAGGTGTAGGTAATCCACATCTTCATAGACATGCAGTTGACGCCATTTTCTTCTTTTACTTTACATAGCTTTTAGTCTCCTTGATAGCTGAAAGTTTATTGAGTAGAATTTCATTCTAGCGTTTAAATTAATTTAGTAATTTCACGTAGGAATAGGAATTAATTACTTTGAAAATTTATTAAAGTCAACATTTCCTTTTTGTATTGACTGAGATGGGAATTTACGATGATTCCCATAAATTAAGTGAGATATCTGATTCTCACTCAATCTGGTAATGTAATTCTTGGTCCGATGTGTCATCATTAGGCAAAA
This sequence comes from Rhododendron kiyosumense, assembly GCA_019656275.1. Taxonomy (NCBI): domain Eukaryota; kingdom Viridiplantae; phylum Streptophyta; class Magnoliopsida; order Ericales; family Ericaceae; genus Rhododendron; species Rhododendron kiyosumense. Next base: position 577,316 of record BPLS01000150.1, on the reverse strand, counting down.
AAGTAACTTAAAAACCATAGGAAAACAGAGAATAGAGGTAATTCACTCACATCAATTGACAAAAACATTTCAAGCTCGTCCCGAGCAACCTGATGGTTCTATTGGATCCTTGACTAGTTCTTTTATTCAATATAGTTCACTAACAAGGATATAAATGTTTCGACACCAATAACAGACACCAAAACCATACTTTGGAGGCATAATCTAGGGACTAAGACTACGCAGCTTTAAGTGTGTTTCCAACGTCAAGGACAAATCGGTATTTAACATCAGCTTTGACGAGACGTTCCATAGCTGTGTTCACATAGTCCATCGGAATGACCTCAATTAGTGGAGTTATGTTGTGCTTTCCTGCAAAATCGATCATCTCTTGCGTCTCCTTCATACCACCAATGCAACTTCCAGCGATGGTTTTCCTCCCTGTAAAACCCAATTCGAATGTTACATATATTTAGCAGCAACAAGGGGGACACACACAATACATGTAAATTTAAACCTTGCAAAGAGTTACTCACTCGGTCTCACAATCTTGGTTATTATACGACACTTCAACTTTCTAAATGAAGAATTGAGAATTGCATTCGAACTCAAGTTAAAATGGCCTCTTTCCCTACGTTACCCAATACTACCATATGTCTCCAGTCATAACTACTATGTTAAGGATATTTTTCAAATATTCGAAAAGGACTAAAAATATTGGAACGTCAATATAATAGAAAGATGGATGAACAACCTGGGACGAAGGGAATAAAACACAAGCCTAAGTCGGTTCACAGCTACTCTCCCAACCTTAATGAAGCAAATGAAGTCCCTCGATCTATAAGCCAAAAACATACAACTATATGGATAAACGGAGATGCTTACCAATAATCAAAGGAAAGACTGGTAACTCGAGTGGTTTATCTGGAGCACCAACCATGATGATCTTTCCATGAGACTTCAATAGAGACAACAATGGTACCAGCGCATGAACTGCAGATACTGTGTCAATGATGCCATCCAACGTACCCACAGCAGCCTATGATAATTCAACACATCAATACTTTGTAACTACATACTTAAGAATCTCTACAGTCAATATCACTCCAGGGTGAGAAGAAAGATACCTGCATTTCATCTGGATTAGTGCTGACTAAGAACGAATCGGCACCAAATACTTCAATAGCTTCCTGCTTCTTGCGCGGGGAGGTACTTATAACGGTCACTATAGCCCCAAAAGCCTTGGCAAAT
>BPLS01000150.1:550996-576076 GCA_019656275.1 Rhododendron kiyosumense | reverse complement strand
GTCACTATAGCCCCAAAAGCCTTGGCAAATTTAACAGCCACATGGCCTAACCCACCTAGGCCCACCACACCCACTTTCGTACCAGGCTTATCAAGCCCATAATATCTCAGTGGGCTGTAAGTCGTGATCCCAGCACAGAGGAGGGGAGCAGCAGCATCAAGAGGCAGATTGTCAGGAATCCTAACGATATAGCGCTCGTTAGCGATCATGTGATCAGAATAACCTCCGTATGTCTTGGTTCCATCATAATTCACAGAATTGTATGTGAGTATCATTTTGGGACAGTAGTTTTCGAGGTCGTTCTCACAGTTTTCACATGTGTGACAGGCTCCAACCATGCAACCCACCCCCACTCTGTCTCCAACTTTGTACTTCTGTACCTTGCTGCCAACCTCGGTCACCACTCCGACAACCTCATGCCTGCGTGTATCAATCATGATCACATGTTTATCCATTGTAGTTGGTTAAGGGATTCACTCCAATTTATGTTTCGGGCAGTAATTAAATAAGATGGAACAGAAATCAATAATAGCAATATGGACATTTGGAGATATAGTGAAGCAGAATTTAATATATTTGCAAAATCTCTACACCAAAAACAAACAAGAAGTTGAAAAAAAGGTATTGCAGTCATGAAAGCTCCACAAGATAATGGTCTGCCGATAAACAAGAAACATGCTCAAGCAACCATGCACTTCATAGGAATCAGTCAATTATTGAGGCATGAAGTGAAACCTGTTCTTTAGTCTTCTTGGTTCGGTGTGAATTCAACTTTCTTCGGTCAAGAAGACGTGACTATATCACATTTCGATTGTGTATCATGTAATTCGTGGAATCCAGTGAATGAATGAAACACAGAATTGAAAGAGAGGGCAAGAACATTGTGTGTGAGAGTAAAACGATAAATATACGGGAGCGAGCTGAGAGCTTGTAATCTTTGTAATTTCTGAATTTGAAATCAATAAATGGGTGAGTAGTGTTGTGATCTCTGTGCGTTCAAAATCACTTCCAGACACCACACCAGTATTCTAAATCAAGTACAATTCCCACCACAACATTTTCTGGGTTGACAATAACATTGTAAGAATCTATAGGAAATAAGCACGTAACATTCAACTAATTTATTCATAAATCTCAAGTTTACCTACAAGCTGAAAGGCCCGAAACAAGAATCGAAAGCTCAAACCACTAATCAAGTAGAATTTCAAAAACGTATTTCTACCAAATCCAACTATATACTTGAAAAAATCAAGGAGTAGAATAAAAAAGCACACCCATTACACAACTAATCATAATCATGGAGAATGTAATTGAAACGTACCCAGGGAGAAGGGGGTAAGTGGAATTTCCCCATTCATTCTTCACACTGTGAAGATCGGAGTGGCAAATCCCACAATACAAAATCTTGAACCTCACATCCTCATCTCCTGTTACCCTGAAAACATCACCAAAATCACTCAATTTCCAAACAAAACATCTTTTAAATACATTTCCCAATTCTGTCTCACAACCCCAAACAATCGCTACAACCATTTGGGGTTTTGGCTCATTTGGTTTTTGGATTTTCCACAAAACCCAAAACACATTTTCTTTCAGTTCAATTCATTTTTATCTCAAACCCCAAAACAATAGCCAGAAATAATTTGTTTTGGGTTTTTCAGAAAAAGGAAAAACCAAATCCAACATACTCGTTCCACTAGGACAACGGTTGGCATGGTTGGCATAGTGATGACTTAGACTTAAGAGTTTGCTCATTCTTAATGTCACATGTTCAAAATCTCTTAGTTGGGTATTACTCACCCTTAAAAACCGGTTTATAAGGGGAGGGTACCCAAGAGCTTATATGCATATAGCTAATCCCATACTTAGCCTATACTTAGCCGATGTGGAACATTAGGATCGTAACATACCATCACGCTATGCAGTCGACGTCCACGGTGGCCCATCACTCTATCGGCATGGAACTCTCGTCCAATCAATAGGTCGCCCCCTCTGAGAGTCGAACTGCAAAGCCGCACCCATACAATCCCATACTTGCACAGGTGCGTCCAAGCCCATACTCGACGTGGTGATTGGCACCGATATCAATGATACAAACCCTTGGGTAGAACTCACCCTTGAAAATCGGCTTACAAGGGAAGAGTACCCAAGAGCTTATATTTACATGACTAATCATACTTAGCCAACGTAAAACATTAGGATCGTAACACTTAGTGCTATCAATTTCTTCAGTGTCAGTCCATACATAGTTTTCCTCCACTTTAATTGTGACCAACCGTAGGATTGGTCCCATAATTAATCGATCGGCATGAAAGCTGAGCCGGACACAAACTTCAAAATTGTAGAAACCACAATGAGAAATGCTAACCTTCTAGAGAACTTGAATGGAGAGAGGATTCCAGAAGTGTCTCTGGCCGCCCATCCGAATGCCTTCACTGGGTGCTCTTCTTCCGGCGCCTTCCCCATCTTTTTCTTAGAGAGAGAGAGAGAGAGAGAGAGAGATTTGTTTCTCTTTGTAGACGGAGGGGAGAGAACGAGAGATAATGGACGCATGGGATTGCGATGGTATTTATAGAGCAGAGAGCGTTAGATATTATGGCACGGAATCTATGAGGTGGGGTAGGGGCGACGTAATCGATGAGGTGTGGCTAGATGGGTCTCGATATCCTGGGCGCGGGCTCACGCAAAGAACCAGTGGGGAACCATTCTGGAATCATCTATCCAGTTTTCTTTGAGTCCAGCTACTAGTACAGAAATCTGTGCACAGATTTCGTGGTGGGATCCATCCCCACATAAATATTTCGAGTCGTTCATTAGATCCAATCATCTAAATTTTCAAGGGTTCTTGTGAAAAATCAGCTCAATTCAATACCTATAAGTACTCGATCCAATCATCTAAATTTTCATTCAGATTTTCGGGTAATGAAAAGTTAGATAATTAGATCAAGCACCTATAGGTATTGGATTGAGCTGATTTTTTACAAAAATTCTTGAAAAAATGTTTTACATTTAATGAATGGCTCGGATTATTTGTGTGGAACCCGTGGTAGGCCCCACAATAAAATCTGTGCATAATCTGTGTACAGATTGTTTGTAGAAATATTTAAATATCCATCCTCTTTATCACTGCTATGTAAGAATTCATCCCGCCTTTTTTTCATGCTTATGTTTTTATCCTCTTAGTGTGTGAATTACCTTTCTTACCCTTCACTATGATATACATATATTATGTTATATTACTTTCCTAATATAGTGGGATTTGATTCGATTGTCTAATTTAATGGGATTGAATTGGATTATTTTCCTAATTCAGTGGGATTTGGTAAATTTAAATATAATTGATTACATTTTTTTTAATCATGGAATGTATTTGTGGAATTGATTTTTTTAGGAATATAACATGATAAGTTGACCACATCTTTGCATGTTTTCTTAAAGCTTTGAGTTGGCCAATCAAACAACAAAAAGTCATATTTTTCATTGATCTTATTACACGGAACATGGCTAAATTACCATAAAAAAAAAAGAAATAATATGACATACTTAAACCGTTACATGGTTAAATTACCATAATATTACATGGTTAAATTACCATGACGATTACAATGTAGATACGATAAATATCCCATGACGATTACAACGTGAACATGATAAATACATGAGGTGGATTTTTGTCGTACTAGTTTCATGGTAAACGGTTCAAATAATTAATCATGAAATGCTAAAAATATAGACAAACATGTTTCATGGTAAATAAAGTAAATAATTTACCAATTACCATGATATAAACAAAACCCAATCCTCGGCATACAACAAATAAACAGAGAAACAAAATGAAGACAAAGCAAAGAGATGAGGATTGTCAAAGTCCAATGTAACGTCACAACAGTCTAATATATAAAAGAACCAGTAATGTCCAAAATCCTCGACAAACAACAAAGAAAAATACAGTAAAAAAATGAGGGCCTGAGTAAGCCTAGAGAAAGACCCATTCCGTTGCAACTAGTAGAACTCCTCCTCCAAATATGTACTTGATCTTTGACCCGATTTGGTTGTTTTTTCAAACCAAAGCTGTGGCACCGGTTGTACTGGGTTGAGCTCGCCGGAATGGACTGCCGGAGCACCGTTCACTAGAGTGAGTTTCTGTTACAAATGGAGATGAGGATCAAAGAGATTTTCGGGATTGGAAGTTGAAATCAACGATCTGAGGGACTGATTGCTGGTTTAACCGCGAGGACGACAGGAGTTATGCAAAATATTGCAATTACATGCCGCCGACCCATGTGCAGCCTCTTGGAGGGTGGAAGGAAGCCGGCAACAACCAAGGTGAGGGTAAGCGCGGCGGAGATGAGGACGGGACTGTAGATGACGAAGAGCGGGGTGGTGAGGCCGAGGCCGCTGAGGATTCCGCTGAGGAGGCTAGAAAGAATGGTTTAATCGAGTGGGTATGGTGATAAATATAGGCAGTGCTATAATTTAGGGATTTTAACAATATACATGGAAAGGAAAGCGTAAATTAAGGGATTTGATATCCCATAATAACAGATGGGACACTAAATTTTAAGATTTCATCCCAAAAATCTCTCTCTCATATATATAAGGGTAGTTCTGGGATTATTTTAAAATAGGGATGAAATCATAACATTTCAAAAAGTGAAGGATGAATACTTAAGTTTGATGAGGAATGAGGATGGATTTTTAAGTCTCCCTTGTTTGTACCAGTAGCATTTCAGGTTTTCTTTCACAAATCACAGGTACTTTGTCTCATTAATAGGTTAAGAATAAATTCCTTACTCCCGTGGTGTAAACTCACCATTTTCCTCCGAACCAATACAAACGTGCCACGTGAGCAGAAAAAGGTACTGAAGTGGACAAAGTCTCGTCTTTTCTTCTCTGTTTATCAGGGTTAACTTCACTTTTGGGAGCAAAGTTTGGACAATTATAAAAAAATCCATCATTGCATAAAGGCCTCTCCTTCCCATTATCAACAATTCTACTTGTGTGTACACCGAATCGTCAAATTTTTTATGCTCACCGAGCTTCAATTGGATCTCTTAAAACTGTATATTCATTTGCAAAGATTTCTAACTATTGAATGTAAAATAAAACAATAGTTGTGCGCATACACAAAACATTGTCTCTTACTCGGACCTCGCGAGTAGCAATATATATATTTTGAACGGCAAAAAAAAAAAAAACTTATTAATCTTTGAAATGAATACAAAGACTAAAAGGAGCAAAAAGAAAGAAAACAAGTGTCGTCCGAGTGAGTAGCAATATATAGTTAAAAATATTTTGAAAAATGATTTCCACACTCCTTTTTCTATATCGACACTCATTTTTTATCTTTTAGCAACAAAAGAAATATAGAGCAACTAAGGCTTTTGGTGAGGAGATCTCTGCGGTGAAGAGTGCTCGTCCAAACCTACATGAAGCAATCCACTTGAGGGTTCATAAATAATCTCCAACCTTGCCGAGCAAGAAGAGCTAGCCTCATTAAAGTCTCTGAATTGCAAAAACTCAGACCTCCTTTTGAGTTTGATAGAGATAAGCTGTCCCAGTTGTTGCAATCCTTGTAACATCGATAAACTCAATAAGACAACGACACTCCAATATTTAAATTGATGGTAGTTTAAGATTTCGTATGTATTATTAGTTGGTTTATGCTACTCCATTCGTCTCATAAAATTTGGTATTTTTAAAAATGCGTGCCATTTTTAAATTGCGTATATCTTTCAATTCATAATGTTTTAGGCGATTTTTAATTTTTTTTTCAACAGAACAAATTAAAATCTATCAAATAAGATCCATATTGCTTATAAAATAATATTACAGATGAAAAAATAAAGTTAATTTTTTCATAGAGCTGGAATAGTGAAAGTGCCAAACTTTATGGGACGGAGGGAGTACAATTTAAGGATGGTTAAGTTACATCATGATTTGCAATTTTGCATCCAAGTTTACAAGGTTTTGATTTTTGATGAGTTAATGTAAAACATGTTGCAAAAAAAAAAAGAGAGAGAGAGAGACAGTTCACCACAAAGGCTCAAATGGTTGAGTTTCTTAAAAAAAAAAAAAAACAGAGTTTCTAGAATAGGGTCCGTTTGTGCATCTCAGTTGTACCCCTACTCAAAAAAGACTCGGGATTGTCAAGTCACAAAAACCCAATGAAATTTAAATTTGAAGAAATATATTAAAATGCAAGACGATGAAATGGCGGAAAAGTTCCATGTGCTTAATGATTTGGACGTGGAAGTTGATGATAACATCAAGGATGGTGCCCCTCTCTCTCATTGGAATTTAAATTCCAAGGTTTTTGTAGTTTTTTGATTTCGTTGTTTTGGTTCGATGTGGTTTCTCTTTGTTTGCTTTGGGTGTCGGCTTTGCTCTTTTGATTTTTGGATGCTTTGGCTGTAGGTTGTTTGGATTGTTTTAGCGGGTGAGCATATGTGTTTGTGTTTTTGCTGTGGTGTTTTGTTGGCATCTTGCCTTCTCTTGGGCGTGATTCTCGGGTGGCATTCTTACTGGTGTGCCCGCGATCCATTTCATCTTTGTATTCATTTCAAAGGTTAATAAAATCTTTTTTTACCGATCAAAAATATTGGAAAAAAATTCAACTTCGAGAGGTTCAAAGAAGGGATCATAAGTAAAATCATACGACTCAGACTTGAAAGAATGCAACCAATTAATGAAACATAGACAATAGAGAGAAATGAGAAAATTGTTAACAACTCTATCTATTTGGTGGGCATGTTATCCTTTAGATAATAATGCAAACGAGGTCCAATGGACCATCATTTGCTTGCTTGCAGTAGCACGATGGGTCGTCCACTCAATTAAACATGGACATGATACACATTTTGTGACTTGAAGGCCAGGTCTTCATGCACTGAATACCCCTACTAACTTGGATAGTGATTGAGATTTCCAAGTCAATCCGTCTAATCTTTTGCATTGGAAGATAAGCCAAGGTATGAGTAAAAATAATGTCAAGAACCAATTATAATATCAACAAGTGTCATGTAACATCTTGATTTTCGGACATGTTAATTAAATCCTTTTCAATTGATTTAATAATTCATTAAATTGATATATAAGAAATGAAATTTTATTAAACAAAGTTTAGCAGCGAAAACCTCAAATACCAAACTCAAACCTATTTAATTGTCTTACAAACCAACAAAATGAAATAGAGTTTGACAAATGTGATAACACTTATGAAAATTTAAATAAAAGTTTATCAAATTAATAGAGCTTCTAAGGGTATAGCCTCCAAGACTCAACAAACTCCATTTTCTCTGCTGGGAGGTCCTCACCCTGGTACGGATCGTCTTACAGCGAATTCTGCTCTTCGGTCTCCTGATTACCTAGCATGAAACGTTAGCCCAATGGCACGTAATGAGTTTTGAAACTCAGTAGATAATCTCAACCCTACTAACCCCTTACCTTACAATTAGCAGATCAACAATATAATAATTCATATGAGGTATAGGATAACAGCACATTGTCCTTTTCTTTACTATCCATCAACTTACATGAAATCTAAGGATCCTTTCACAAGGTCCGTTCCTCCAACATCCACCAATTTTGACCGTCCCATGGAATAACTCTCCCTTTATTTGTCCTGCACCAGGGTTCAAAGCGAATACTACTAAATTATGTACGTAGTTAGGATTCGCCTACAACCATAATAAAGGAACAGCTCACCATGACAACTCAGCATTAGGGGTCGCACTATCTCATTGTCAGGATCCTTTACCGTCTCCCAACTCTACACACTGGGTACTTTACCATACCTTTAATCTACACACTTGGTATTGTATCGTATTCAGGGATCCTTTACTGTTTCCCAAAATACTATACCCAGAGTCCTTTATCGTTCTCCACACACACATTGGATACTGTACCGTATTCAAGATCCTTTATCGTATCCCAAATACTATACTCAGTGTCCTTTACCGTCCTCCACACACGCATTAGGTACTGTACTGTATTTAGGATCCTTTACCGTATCCCAAATACTGTACTCGGAGACTTTTATCGTCCTCCACTCACTCTGAGTATTTTATCGTACTCGGGGTTCTTTACCGTTCCCCAACCCAACTAAAAGTACTTTACTGTACTAGGGTTCTTTATCGGCACCCAACATCCTCAATCAACTTTACCATTTTGTCCCTTACTTAAATATCGTCTATGCATTCACTACTCGAAACCATCCCATGAACCTAAGTCTACTCTAGCACGTACAATAAGATACAATCAATAACAGCTCAATTCATAACATGATACATTTCAGTGAGATAAAAGTGTGTATCAAATAATATTGTACGAGTAAGTAAACACATAGTATTTTATGATGGCCAATGCCTTTAAGTTATTTAAAGTTTTTGTCGAACTAGTGAGTCCATTAGAAATTTTATATTTTTAGGGTCACATCTAAAAAGTTACGACATGCAAGGACCAAATTTGTAAACTAAAATAGACGCAGGGGTAAACTATAATTTATGTACAATCTTTTACAAGCCAAACGTATATTTTACTGTAGTATTCCGATTTTTTTCCACTTCCAAAATAAGGGATAATCGAAATGGAAGGGAGATGGGTTTGTAGGACGGGGAGATGGGTTTGTTATTCGTAGTGCGTCGTGCTTTTTCTTTCTTTTTCTAGGATGGGGAGATGGGTTTGTTATTCGTAGAGAAATGGAAGGGAGGTGAGGGAATGTGAGAGGATAAGGATAGAGGTGATGGAGTGTTGGAGGGAAGTGAGAGAGAGAGGAATTCGGGAGAGATAAGGGAAAGGGAAAACAAAATCCCCTAGTTTTAGGAAAATAAATTTTGTACACTTATATATATATATATATATGCATGTAATTATCCTAATATTATTCTGACTACGACATAATACAATTGAATTAGTTAGTTTAAATAAACTATTAAAATTTGGAATCACAATATATATTTTTATTCTAAGAAAAATCTAGGGCCAAAATTAGGGTCGTTACAACATCCGAGACAAGTAGCAATATATAATCCCTCTGTCTGGATTTAATTATTCCTAGTTCTATTCTAACTGGCTAAAAAACGGGTTATATCTTTGAATCCGTAATGAATTTCATATAGAATATGAATCTTATTTGATAGATCTCGATTAGTTCTATGATATAATGTTTTCGAAATCACGTAAAACATTATAAATTGGAAGATATAATCGATTGAAAAATGGTACGAACACCAAAAAAAGACTATTAAATCTGGACAGAGAGAGTAGTTAAAAACATCTTGAGAAAAGGCCGAAGTTGACAATTCTGTGTAGAGATGAGTAGAATTGTTGATAATGGGAAGGAGGGGCCTTTATGCAATGATGGTTTTTTTTTTTTTTTTTTGTAATTGTTCAAACTTTGCCCCCAAAAGTGAAGTTAACCCTGGTAAACAGAGGAGAGGAAAAGGTGAGACTTTGTCCACCTTCGTACCTTTTTTGCTGACGTGTTGCGTTTGTATTGGTTTGGAGGAAAATGAGGGTTTACATCACTAGTGTAAAGAATTTATTCTCTAGTAGGTTAGTTCACAAGGGGTTCAAAAACTGTCCATAATCTTGAATCACAGGAAACCTGATAGGGCTCAAATCTTGACATCCTATAAGGAAGAATCAAGAAATACCATTGGACTACAAGCACATTTTTTTTTTTGGGGTTAAATATCTACAACCGCTTTGACTCTTCCAGGAGGTTAATTAGTTAAATTTGGGGTGGCAACGAAAATCGAAACAACTACCTGTCCAAATCGGAAGTTTTTGTTCCGATCCGTTAATTAATTATCCGAACACGAATTAAAATATTGGAAAACTGTAGTACATGATTTGGTCCACGAACTTTTGGTATGGAATCATGAGTTAACCGAACCGTAAAGTAGGTAATTTAACATAAAAAGTAGTATAGTAAATACTTTTACCTATTGCATGTTATGTCATAAACTAGTTGGTGTTTTGTGTATTTTAAAATCTAAGGGGTTAAAGGTAATTATACCCAAAATGGGAAAAATAAAAAATGATATACTCCTAATCCTATGACATATCAATTCATTCGGGTAGATGAAATGCATGTTTTGCTTAAATTGGAAACCCTGGACAAAAACGGGAACATGATTCACAGATTCGTTGGGTTAGGTCTATAAGACTTTTGGTCCAAACATGAATTTCAATTTCTAGAAATCGTGTATCGTGCTTTGATCATTGGATTCTTAAGAAACCTACCCTATTCGGGGCCTAGTAAAATTCTTTTTGTATTTTCTTTGAATTCATTTTTTAAAGATTTTTTCAAGAAATATACTCATGATTCAAACCTTTTAAAGTATACCGTAATACTCTCACGAAAAAAGAAGTAAGACTAAAAAAAATAGATAAATATTCATGGAAAAAAATTGATGTGTACAGACAGTGATTATTCAGTGCTCTAGAAATACCGCCACATAATGCACCAAGAGTCTTCTCCATCATGGCACCATACATTAGTGTGGGAGTCACATACATGGTGGTGGAGCCATACAAATGTGGTGGAGAAAGTTCCTGGAGTGCTCCGAGAGCAAATAATGACATTCCGATCAATTGGGATTGGTACCGGTCTTGAGCAAAAACAAATAAGCCGTTCAATATTTCGAAGTACCCAAAAAAAATACAAAAAAGACGTTCACCTTGGGGCTCTAAGCTTTTACTACAACGAGGGTCCCAAAAAAGTTGTGTTGTGTTCAATATATAAGTCAATAAAATCATATTTGTTCAAAATGAGTGTATTAACTAAGTTAAAAATTAAATATATTAGCATAATTAGCACTTTTGGAGCTAAAATGCAAGAAGATTGATATCTAATAAGTGATTGTTTTAAATTTTTTTAAATACACGTATGATTTTAGCAATTTAATTTATTGAATACTAATAATTTCTTTTCTTTTTTTAAATTGTTATATCTTCCCATCATTTTGGTTGTAAAATCTGCAGTGAACTAATCAAAATTGGATAACCAAAAGTTGCCTCATCACCTTTTCTAAATTACAAAAAGTTAAAAACTATCAATATAGAAAACATTTTAAAATAACTTTCAAACTAGTAAAAATTGTTTATTAGATTAGAAATACAAAATAAATTTTCCAAAAAAAATTTTCGATATCATTTTTTGAAAAAAAAGCTTTCAAAAAAAAAGGAAAATAGAAAAACAGTTTAGTGTAAAAAAAATTCAAAAAAAAAATAATTTTTGTGCGTAAAAATTATTTTATTTAAAAAACTATTTTTTAAATTAGTTTTTTTACAATATGAGAGAGAGAGAGAGAGTGGAGGAGAGATAAGATTTTTGTGTAACGATGAGTGTTCTTGATTGAAAGGATGTGTGGTTCATTAAATTTAGTTATCATGATAAAATGTTGCCAATTTTGGTTATTTCAATATGAGCATTTTTTTGAGCAAACATTACTAACCTTAACAATATTTTGATTTTTATTAGTTTTTCGCAAACTCGCGCCGGGTACTAAAATGTCAGGGTCATTATTTGCAGGTAAATATATCATGCATTATTTTGTAAAATGGGTACAATTTGGAGGTTAAATTGTTATGCCACAAAATACTTGCTTAGGGTAAATTTCATCCACACTTCCAAAGGCCATCCACAGTGGTATAATCTATAAAAAATTGGCCTAGGGTCCACTATAGCATGTTTTTAACCCATTAGGTCCACTGATCAAGTTTCTAACCCACTAGGTCCACTAATATGTATTTAATAAGGCATAAAGTCCACTACATTTAAAAAGAGAAATAGTGCCTGACAAAATTACCCTTTCTATTCAAATCCCATACTTTTAGCCTATTATCCCCCATTATCCCTTAAATGTTTCAAATCACGCAAAATTCTCAGAAAATAGCAAAATTCTCGGGCAATAACAGTTACGTTGGATCAGTTTCGTATCTAACATTATTGTACTTATATAACGTTATATAACATTGTATATTCTACTTTGTAGAGTTACATCTTGATCTTAACTGCTTTTGTTGAATTTTTTTTGAGTTTCGCTGCACAAAAACTCTCATATAACATTATATTTTTACTTTATTGAATTGGTCCGCGCAGCGCCCTCAACGACTTGCTTCTACTAACAATAATACACATAAAAAAACGTAATACATGTGACAAAAAATAAACATATAACCTTATAACGTTATACATGAGATTTTGTCCTTTCTAACTTTAAAAAAAGAAAAAGAGGAGATCTCGTAACTTCTTTCCATTATATTTTCACTGTACTGAATTGGCCCGCGCAACGGCCTCAATGACTTGCTTCTAGTAACAATAATACACACACAAAAACGTAATACATGTGACAAAAAATAAACATATAACCTTGTAACGTTATATATGAGATTTTATCATTTCTAACTCTAAAAAAAGAAAAAGAGGAGATCTTGTAACTTCTTTCCATTATATTTTCACTTTATTAAATTGGTCCGCGCAGCGGCCTCAATGACTTGCTTCTAGTAACAATATTACACACAAAAAAACGTTATACATGAGATTTTGTCCTTTCTAACTCTAAAAAAATAAAAAGAGGAGATCTTATAACTTCTTTCCCTTCGTCGCCGTTGCCTTCTTCACAATCGACTTCACAGGTAACTTAATACTCTTCACCCCTTGAACAACTGCACAAATAACAACCTTTAACAAAATTAGTAGATAACCAATATTGATATAACCATATATACTATCAATCGAACCCCTAACTTAATTCAACCATACCATACTGGATCAAAGATTGATATAACCACATATACTCGCAATCAAAACCCTATCTTAACTACACCAATACGTAACCGATCAGAGTTTTTTGAATAAATATATAAGGTTATATAACATGTATCATCATATAACCATATTAAATCACTTATTGATTATATAACCTGATATATTTATTCATAAAACTCCAAATATATCAGAAACAAGTCGGAGAGGCCGCTGCGCGGGCCAAATCAATAAGTGATTTAATATGGTTATATGATGATACAGGTTATATATAAGGTTATATAACCTGTATATTTATAACGTTAGATAAAAAAATAACGTTAGATAAAAACGTTACGGTATTACATACTGGACGGAGGAGATTGACTCGCATACAGTTCACATTTGCAACATATAACCCAATATTCGTATATAATACCCTAACTTTACATGCCCGTGTCATTTAATATAACCATATATACTTGCATCAAAACCCTATTGGGTTATTTTTCTTTTTAATTTGTAGGTGTTTTTGAGACCACAGTTTGGTTTCAATTTTAGGGGTAGAAAAAGCTGGTTCATATAACCATATATAGGAGGAGAAACATTCCTATATCAAAATTGATGGGTGACTGGGTCTCTGTCAAGGTATATAATCTTCACAAACTCACGCATTACTTTTCTTTCTTTTGTACAGACGAAGCCTTTTTATAGAACTTATCAGAATATGAAGATAGTTTTCGGGAAATGATATATTCCTGTTCTCCAAGAACGATTGATTTGGTGATTTTGTTATTCCTTTCAGTTCTTGGATTTGACCAAATATACTATCAATAACTTGATATAAGCACATTGAATCTCTAGCCCATGTCTGTTACACAATCAAAACCTGCAATTGGGCAGTTAATCATATATAACATTATATCAAAACTAATATGGAACATGTAACATTTGTGTGCTGTTGCAATACAATGAAAATGATACGGTATATCATATATAACCATATATATTTACGTTATTGAATTGGTCCGCGCAGCGGCTTATAGACCTGAATATATAACCATATATAAACTTATAAAATAGGCACATATAATATTATATATTATTAATTGTCCAATTGTGTTTTACTAATAAGTTCCTGTATATATCTTGAACTGTACTTAGTTACCGACATTGATATAACCATATATACTATCAATTGAATTCCTAACTTAATTCAACCATACCATACCAAATCAAAAATTGATATAACCACATATACTCACAATCAACACCATATCTTAACTTAACCAATACCTAACTGATTAGAGTTTGATATAACCATATCTACTCGCAATCAAAACCCTAATTTAACTGAGCCAAACCATTTATATAACCATATATACGATGAGAAACATAATCTACTCAGAGCAGGGTCTCAGAGTCGACGGCTACCAATCAAAAATTTTCCCCAGGATGCTGTGTACAAAACCCTCAATCACAGGGCAAATAACTTAGGTTTATAACCATATATATGAAGAGAAACACACCTGGTGTATCGATTGCGTTCTAGGATTTGACGAAGACGGTGGAGAAACGAAGGCGAAGAACGGCGACTAGCACTGAAACAAAGGCGACTAGATCTGACGAAGGCGAAGAACGGCGTCCGACTAAAACGAGGGCGAATCAGAGGCGACTAGCGCGACGGAGACGAACGTGGGTGAACGGGTGTGATCATTGGTGAATGATTGTGACTGATGAAGAAGGCCGACGACGAAGGAGGGCCGATGACGACGAAGAAGGACGGCGACGAAGAAGCCCGACAACGCAATGGCTTTTTTTCCCCTCTGAATTTGGTTCATTTTGGAAATGGGAGGGGGGGGGGGGGGACAGATTTTATAATGGGAGCTGTAAAAGGATATGTTTGACATGGAGAAAAATAAGGAGATGGAGAAAAAAACGGGGCAATTTTTTTTTTTGAAAGCAGGGGTATATTAGACTAATCAGAGTTATTATATCTTTACTAATAGGTTAGTGGACTTAGGAGGTTACAGAATTTAGAAGTGGACTTAGTGGGGTTGGAAAGTGGTATAGTGGACCTGGGAAAAATTCTCCCTATAATCTAAAGTCAATTGTTTTAAAGTTAACAATATTTGTGCAAAAGATGACTAATAATGGTATAATCAAATTTACTAACATCTTTAGAAATAATCAAATTTTAGGTTTTGGATAACCAAAACTAGCAACATTTTTCAATAATCAAAATTTTTTCGACCCCACATCACATAAGTTAACTAGTTCCAAATTTTGTATACACACATGTTTCAATTGATATTTTCTTCTTCTCTTCTTTGCCAACTCTATATCTTCTCCATTTTACCCATAAACTATTTCTTTTTTTTCCCTCCAAAAGTGAAGTTCATATCTCTCGATCGATTATCTACAATTCAACCCATCATCACCAGATTAAGGTATTTCATTCTTCTTTTCCGTTTCTATTTTTTTCCCCCCAAAAAAAAAATCATAATAGAAGCGAAGGAAGTTACCAATTTTCCCCCAAAATTAAGGGAGGGAATCGATATATCTTGCCCAAAAAAACGTAAATGAAAAGAAGTGAATGGCGGAAAATAGAGGGGGAGAGAGAGAGTGAGTGAAATTGTTGTGGACCCCTTATTTTAGTTATGGATTAGAAACGACCAGTGTGAACCTCAATATTGGTAAGCTTAGCAACCTCTTAAATGAATAATTAAAAACTGATGTGTCAACTTTTGATTATCTATTTTTAATTATACCACTGTGGATAATCTAAGGTTTGCTACTTAGACCGATTCTCCCTCCATCTTTGGGAAATGACAACCCATTCCCTTCGGTTTATAATCATATTCCACTTACACCCTCATCTTCAGTTGACCATCTAGTCAACAAACGGAATCCCATGACAACAACTATTTTTCTGAAATGCCAAATTTGACCTTCCATCTTCTAAAAGAAATCTCTCTCTCTCTCTCTCTCTCTCTCTCCAAAAATATAAAATTTATATGCACAAACACTTTATGGTTTGATCCTAAAATTATACGCCTTTCATAGTGAGTTATTTTTACACACTACCACTAGAGTTGGGCAACAGACACGAGACACGATAACACGACACGAACCGGACACGAAGTTAGCGGGTTAGGGTTGACCATTTCTGACACGAAACACGAAAATGACACGACTCGAGAACACGAATTCTAAATGGGTCGGGTTCGGGTTGAATACGCGACACACGAAATTGACACGACTAACACGGTTACTAATCTGTGTCACCCATTTTCACGAACATATCTACATAATATATGGTATATCTATAATTCTATATAGAGTTAGACAACAGACACGATAACACGACACCAACAGGACACGAAGTTAACGGGTTAGGGTTGAGCATTTCTGACACGAAACACGAAAAAGACACGACTCGAGAAACACGAATTCTAAATGGGTCGGGTTAGGGTTGGGTGATTTGTGACACGAATATGACCGAGACGACACGACTCGTTACCCAAGTCTAACTACTACAATAATAGATATGCGTCACACTAAAGAGATTCATAAATATCACGGTTTTCAGTGAAAATGTGATAAAAAGTGGTGCTTAAATTTTTTAATCTTAGTTTAAGTCCAAAGCTAAGATAAAAAGTGGGTTTTAGCGAGAAATAAAAGACCTTGTTCTTACAGCGAGATAAAAGAAAAACAACCTCACCTTTACGGCGTGATAAAAGATTTTAGGGCGGAAAAAAATGAGATAAAAGATCTCGCTCTTGTGGTAAGATAAAAGAGAAAAAACATCGCCATTGTATAGCGTGATAAAAAAGGAGAAAAGACCCCCCCTATGGTGTGATAAAAGATTTTAGGATGGAAAAAAATGAGATAAAAAATTTCGCTCTTGTGACGAGATAAAAGAGAAATGACCCCATCCTTATAATGTGATAAAAAATGGTGCTTAAATTTTTTTTATCTCAGTTTAACTTTCTTTGTTCTTCCTCAGCATTTCTAGAGCTTCCGTCGCTTTCATCGTCACTGTAACTGCATGCATTTCAAATGCATAAAATTGTAAGTACAACAAACCCATATTGCAATTTGCAAACCAAAAGGGAGTACTGATACATCAAATTTCTGCTGAATTTCTCTACCCATTAATTAATGTCACCCAATTAAAATTTGTATATGGAACATATTCTGAAAAATAATTTACTCCATCAAAACCAATTCAATTTTATGTGGACGGGCTGGTACTCATTTAAGCAGATTTTGAAAAGTTATATGAGAAAAACAATGTTGTTTAAGAACTTTGAAAAGTTCTTTTTTTTTTCTTTTTTACAAAAGGTAATAAGATAAGCCATAATTATACTCATTTCAAAAAATCTTTACGTTTCATTTTCATCTTCACGCCCAAAAAGATTTCGGGGGGGGGGGTGTTTGCGGCAAATCCCACAACTGGGTTCCAAGTTGTTTCTTTGACGACGGGCAGGCTGTTCCACTACTGCTCGATTTTCATGTGGGCGAGCTGTGATCTTTATAGTTTATTGTAGTAGTGAAATTTAGTTATTTCGGATGTCTTCCAAATATACGTTTGACACATTAGTTAAAATAACAATTATATTATTATGGCTTAACCTTATCTGAAAAGGATTAAAATCCAATTGAGAAGCCACCATTGAAATTGAAATTCAATATAAACACAAAATCCATGTGAAATGGTTAGTTTATAAAAAAAAATCTAAAGTTTGTCTATAATGTTACAATCAGCAGGTTGTGATAATTTTCATAAAAATTAATACAAAGCACACACTACAATAAAAAACACTATTGTCTACTAAATTTACTAGCTAAAACTAAAATTTTCGCGCTAAGAAAATCTTTTGGTGACCAACAACTAATTTTGATTGGCAAAATATCTGCTGTCATATTTTTAAATTTTTTTAAACAATGTTTATATGTGTATTTTTATATATTTTAATATCATGTTAATTGCATTTCAAAAATTAAACAAATTTTAAGGGAAAAAAAAGAAGTTTTCTCACTTTAGAAAAAAATATTTTTGTTTTCCTAATATAACAGAAGTTCTTGACTAGCTTAGTGGTAAGGGTTTGGGAAATCAAACTAAGAGTGCATGGGTTCGAAACTTGACAGTGACAAAAAAAGATGGTCTAGTAAAAACAAAGAAAAGATCACGCGCAATGGTTTTCTATATCAGTTTATGGTGTGATCATTTTGAACTTTCAATCACGATAAAAGAGAAACGATCACACCTTTTGGCCGTGATTGTTTCTCTCTTTCAATCACGGTTACAATCACATCTAGATCCATCATGATAGTAGGAGCGTGATGGAAAACTTATAATCACAGCCAATAGTAGTGACGAGACAGAGGAAGTACAATACTATTTCCATCGATATTGAGCCACTAGAGGCAATCAAGCAATGTAGTACTTTTAAACTAAAGCATGACTAGAATACATTATTTTGGGCCAAAAAAGGAGAAATCATAGAACAGAGTACATGTAAACACAATCAAGATACAGACACATATCAAGCTCTTCCTAAGCGAAATGGATACTGACAACAGAAGCCATACAACACACAAACTTAACAAGACATCACACATGCACCATCCAATTCGCCCTATCACGCGGCCATATGACACCACTAGCGTAATTCATATCTCAGAAGAATAACCTAGGTCGATCGACTAAGCCGCTTTAAGCGTGTTTCCAATGTCAAGGACGAACCGGTATTTAACATCAGCTTTGGCAAGACGCTCCATAGCTGTGTTCACATAGTCCATTGGAATGACCTCAATTTTTGGAGTAATGTTGTGTTTGCCAGCAAAATCGATCATCTCTTGCGTTTCCTTCATTCCACCACCACCACTTCCAGCTACCATCTTCCTCCCTGTAATACCCAAGTCTGATATATAAGACATACTATTTAAAAAGAAGAAACGAGAGAAACGTACGCACACATATACAACAAAAAATGCAGATAGATTTTAATACAAATCGTCAGCTATGCTATTTAGACCTTGCGAATTTGCAACCTAAATGAACGAAAAAGTCCCTTGACGAGTAAGCTTCAATGTATGACTGCAGTTATAGTGAATTGGAAAATCTCTTACCCATGATCAAAGGAAAGACCGGTAACTCGAGTGGCTTTTCTGGAGCACCAACCATGATGATCTTTCCATGAGATTTCAACAGAAACAACAACGGTACCAGTGCATGAACTGCAGATACTGTGTCAATGATTCCATCCAAAGTACCCATTGCAGCCTATAATAACTCAACATGTAAATTTGTTAATTTCACTACGAACTTACGAATCTTTAATGTTTAATATCACTCATATAGGTAGAAAGAAGGATACCTGCATTTCGTCTTGATTACTGCTCACCAAGAATGAATCGGCACCAAGTACTTCGATAGCTTCCTGCTTCTTGCTCGGGGAGGTACTTATAACAGTCACCACAGCCCCGAAAGCCTTGGCAAATTTGACAGCCACATGGCCCAACCCGCCTAGCCCCACCACACCCACTTTCGTACCAGGCTTATCGAGCCCAAAATATCTCAGTGGGCTGTAAGTCGTGATCCCAGCACAGAGGAGAGGAGCAGCAACATCAAGAGGCAGATTGTCAGGAATTCGAACAATGTAGCGCTCATTAGCGACCATGTGATCAGAATAACCTCCGTATGTCTTGGTTCTGTCATGATCCACGGCATTGTAAGTTAGTATCACTTTGGGACAATAGTTTTCAAGGTTGTTCTCGCAACTTTCGCATGTGTGACAGGCTCCAACCATGCCGCCCACCCCGACTCTGTCTCCAACTTTGTACTTCTGTACCTTGCTGCCAACTTCTGTCACCACTCCCACAACCTCATGCCTGCACATATCAATCATGTTCCCAACAAAATCAGTTCTAGCCGAAAGTAAATTATCTTGTTCTTGCTTAATACTTGTTCTATAGCTTTAGTCAATAGGCCTTGAAAAATTCATATAATGAGACCAAAAAATTCATAAAATTAATCCACCATTTCAACTTTTTGAACCATTAATTTTATGAATTTTTTGGCTGGTGTTATTAGATTTTTGTGGCAAAATAGATAAATCCATATGGATTTTCGCAATACAAAAGTCTTCACAGGTCAAAAGTTACAAAATTTTGTGGCGTTGGTTATGAATTTTTTTGGCCAAAAGATGCAAAAAAAATTTGGTGTTCAATTGTGAGATTTTGTTGTAAAATATACATTTCGTGATTCAAAATACGAAAGTGTATATTGTAAATGTGTACAGTAACCGTCTAACCGTTTTTGGTCAAACAATACGCTCATAATCATGGAGTATATTTTTCATTGAAAACGTACCCAGGGAGGAGGGGATAAGTGGAATTTCCCCAGTCATTCTTCGCGATGTGAAGATCAGTGTGGCAAATCCCACAGTACATAATCTTGAAACTCACATCTTCATCTTTTGTGACCCTGAAAACGTCGCCACAATCACTCTCAATTTCAAAGAGGAAACAAAACAGTAGATTTCGATCAATTCATTGTTAACTAGTAAAAAAAAATGAAGAATTCGCCCACAGATCACAAACTCTAACCTTCTAGAGAACTTGAACGGAGACAAGACTCCAGAAGTGTCCCTCGCTGCCCATCCGAACGCCTTCATGGGGTGCTCTTCTTCGGGTGCTTTCGCCATTGTTAGAGTGAAACAGAGAGAGATGAATTTGTTTGCTACGAGAGAGAGAGAGAGAGAGAGAGACAGAGACATTGGAGTCAGTGGGATGGCATTGCTATATATACTGAGGGTTTGGAAGCGCTTGTAGACTTGTAGCTAGCTTGCTTTGATTAATCAAAGTTAAGTACTGTAGTAAAAAAGAACGGTCCGGCCATTGGCTGCCACTGTGCGGGCGATAAGCACCTGCTTTCCATCAAATCAAATCAGTTCACCCATCAAAAGTAAACACAGCTTTCTCCATTGTCGGGGCACAGTTTATTAACTTTCAAAAATGCCAAGACTACCCTTCATGTGCAAAAAATCCAACACACGACCCCACTTCGGGAATAACTGAAAATTGGTTCGTAAAATTTTTCTTTCATCATGAAAAGCATTTCGTTTTTTGATTTTGAATTATTTTTAAGGAATTAATTTCTACACTCATTTTTTTTTTATATTCATACTCTTTTTTTGTCTTGCAGCAAAAAAAATACATACATTTTTAATACTAAAAAACAAAAAAAAGAATGTAAAAGTCAATTCCTTATTTCTATTTGCCAATTCACTCAGGCGACAAACTATATATATATATATATTTTTTAAATCAAAACTTAAAATTGTTCGCTAAAATATTATTTTATCTTCCTTAATTAAGTATGTTTGCTCAACCAATTGGGACTCACTCAATTGACTAGGACCCCTTACACCTTATTAGGGAGTTAGGAGTTTGAATCTTCCAGCTCCATATGATTTTCTTTAAATTATTGGATTATGATCTCTCCCCAATGAGTTTAGTAGTGAGTTTGCTTCACTTTTCAAAAACAAAAAAAAGTTTGGATTATTTGGGTGAGTTTACAGAAATTGTGAAATTGTTTGAAATTATAATCTTGTACTGCTTGAAAAAAAAATGTTTGCTCACTGAAACAAGTGAGTTTGCTTCACTTTTCTTTTTGAACAAACTTTCTGGTATGCACGCAGATAGTTTAGGCACATATTGCTCATATGTTTTTTGTGAGGCCCACCTCAAGTCCACAAAGATGACCCCAAGCGCTCAGGTTTTCTAAAATAATTTTTAAGGAGTTTTATAAAAAATTAGTTCAATCAGATACCAATATATAATTTTTTCAAAATTCGTAGGTTGTTATAAAAAATGCACATCTTTGACTAATCTTATGATTAACGGAACTCCAAAAATAAGCTAAGCTTTCTAGTTTTCTTTTTAAATGAAAAAAAGGAACTTCCATTAGACGTGAGAAAAATCCAGCCATCTCTCTAGCTAACTAGATAATCAAAAGGAGAGGAATAGAACATTTTGCATAAAGCTTGAGGAAAAAAAGAATTGATTTTCGCACTCTCTTTTTATTCAAATGCATTCTTTTTTTTGTTTTGTAGTGATTTGAAATTATATAATTACCTTTTTAATGTGAAGGAAAAAAATATATGAATGGTAATTTTGCAATTCTATATGAATGAAGATAAAAAAATGAAGTACATTTAAACAAAAGAGAAGTGTAAAAATCAATTAAAAAAACACACCATAAAGGCAAATAATAGCAAAAGTAATGTAAAGCTTACTTTTGAAGAAGAATTTGGCTTGTCTGTGCGGTCCAAGTGATCACAACCGTTGAATGCTATTTTTAATGGGCGAGAATTGTTTTTTATATTCTTACTGGTAAGAATATACTTTTACTGGTAAAAATTTCACCAAATCTGAATCATTAATTATCAAGAAAATTAAACAACTCAGATTGAACCGCACAATGCGCACACACTTCTTTGCAGTTTTGCCTTAGGTCTCGTTCCAAAAATATTTTTAAAAAATAAGCAGCTTATTTCATATTTTTAAACTCAAAAATAATGTAAAAGAAATTTTTTTTTAAATTTTTTTTTCATCATATAAAAGATCTTATCGAAATCTTTCAAACAAGATTTATATTACACATTTTTAGATTTCAATGAACCTATAAATTTTAAGCTTGAAATTATTTTTTCAAAAAATAAAGACTTTTTTTGATTTCTAGAACGGGTTCGCTGAGAAGCTGAATTCTTTGAAGAACCCCACAACTACTTGAATGGCAATTTGGTTATTATCTAACAAGCTAAAGTAAAAATTAAAGTTTTGTTATTCCTTGCAAAATTGAGGTCACAATTGTAAAAGTACTTCGGATCACGTCATCTGCAGCATTTGCTTTTGAAAATCCTGACAAAGCTGCGATGGGTTTGCTTTTGGGACCCACATAGCCACCGCATGCATGCACCCGTTAGCATTTGTCAAAAAAGAATGTGGGAGTGGGGTTGACGTAATCTGTGAGGTGTCAAAACAACTAGCTCCCTGGCGGGAGCTGGGGGCTACTGTGCATGGTTTTTGGATCGTATAACAGATCTTATCGAAATCTTTCAAACAAGATCTATATTACATATTTTTAGATTTCAATAAACCTATAATTTTTAAGCTTAAAATTATTTTTTCAAAAAATAAAGACTTTTTTTGATTTCTAGACCGGGTTTGCAGAGAAGTTGGATTCTTTGAAGAACCCCACAACTACTTGAATGGCAATTTGGTTATTATCTAACAAACTAAAGTCAAAATTAAAGTTTTGTTATTCTTTGCAAAATTGAGGTCACAATTGTAAAAGTACTTCGCATCACTTGCAGCATTTGCTTTTGGAAATCCTGGTAAAGCTGCGATGGGTTTGCTTTTGGGACCCACATAGCCACAGCAAGCATGCACCCGTTAGCATTTGTCAAAAAAAAATGTGGGAGTGGGGCTAACGTAATCCATGAGGTGTCGAAACGTAACAATCCGGATTTTTGGCCGTATTTTTTTTATTTAGAGGAAAAAATTACAGTTCAAAAAAAAATTATATTATTAATTGAAATTTTATTAACTAATTATTTTACTAACTATTCAGGTGATTTCAAAATATATTTTATTGGTAATTGTAATTAGTATTTTTTTAAAATTAATCCTTTAATTCTGTAAACGTGTATATATGTATTTATACCTTGTAACAAATGCATGTACTGTATAATTTTTCCTACCACCAAATATGCTCCCAGCCATATCTCATCTCTCACTGCCGTCTCTCTTCCTCTCTCTCAACCGACTCTCTCCCCCCGCCATTAATTCTCTTCCTTTCTCCCCAAGCAAAACATCCCCCCCTATTCTATTTCTCAGCCACCCCTATCCCTCCCATTTCGGCACCTTATCCTTATCCTTTTCCACCTTGCGGCCCAAGCCAGCTGCACTCCAAACCACGTGCCCGTCGCCCGTTTCTGAAATCGTGGCCCGGTTCGACCCCTATAAATACCCACCTCTCTCACCTACGAAATACACAGCAATCACACTCCCACAACCACTGAAATTCATAAAGAAAGAAAAGGAAAAAGAGAGAGAGAATCCTAACTCCATCAATGGAGGTCTAGAGAGAGAAACCAAGTGGGTTTTCAATTTCTCACATAGCCGAGCCTCAATTCGAGCTGCACCTATCCTAATCCGTTCGTCGGCACCACCACAGCACCCTCCCGTAATCCCAAGCCGATCCACTGGTCTCCGTCCGTCATCTCCTTTGTTTTACCGAAACTGACCCGGAACCCGTTTTCGCTCTAACTTATTACAATTAGTCCTTAGTTTATTAACCGATCATGTTTCGGCCCAAATGTATTAATAACATATTAACTTTAATCCCTATGTTTCTTACGTTGGAATTTCGGACTATAACAAGTTTTGTTCTTTTGTTATTATAATGTGAGGAAATCATGATTAGTTTTGTTAATAACATTAACAAGTTAAGTTAAATTCAATTGTTTAATAAAATTGCTTGCTCATTTAGTAACGTAAGGGTATCGGCCCAATCATAAAAATGTTATGTGTTTTACTTCTTCGCACAATATCAATTGTTATGTTGGCTTTCCCATAGAACGTATCATGTTTATTGATTACGTTATTATTGTGTTTGTTGGATCAGACTTGGGTTCACGTGGCGGTTTCAAATGAGAAATTATACAGACATTGTTATGGTTAATGGAAAAGGGAAAACAGATGAAAGTTGTGGGCTTAGCAGGACCTCAGGGGTAGTCTGACAGGACCCCGTATCCATCGGGGGTAGCCTGGTAGGACCTTGAGGGTAGCCTAAAAGACCCGGTATTGCTACGGTGGCCAAGCAGGACCTTAGGGGTAGCCTGGTAGGACCTCAGGTACTGAGGGTAGCCTAGCAGGACCTTGAGGGCAGCATGATGGACCTAGAATTGTGAGGGTGACCAAGCAGGATCTCAGGGGTAGCCTGGCAGGACCTCAGGTATTGAAGATAGACTAGCAGGACCTTGAAGGCAGCCTGATGGACCTAAATTATGTGGATAGTCTACTAATACCTCCTGATATTAAAGATAGCAGGACATTTAAATGTTCAATGAAATACTGAGTTCGTAAGACAATGGATACTATGGTGCAGGTATGATTATGAAATGCGAGATTCAAAAGAAAGTAATTTAAAGGCTTGCTAATGGATTTACTTATTTAATGCTTGTCGTTCTTTTATTTTCATATGAATGGTGATAATATTGCTTAGCTGTAAAGTAAGGGGTTGGTAGGGT
>BPLS01000150.1:487354-505996 GCA_019656275.1 Rhododendron kiyosumense | reverse complement strand
TTTTTTTTTAAGATTTATTCTCTAGTCGTTCAGAAATTAGTCTATGCTACCGATGGAGGAGTTTTTCAGTGCTGAGCTGCTATTGCCGACATGGCACCCGCTCGGCGTATCTGAGAGGTCTGATTTGCTTTTGTACGGTTCGGATTGAAACCCCCTCTCTTCTCTCACCTCAACACTTTCTCTCTCCTTTTATCTCTCTAAATCTGAGACGTTTGAACACGCAATGAACGGTTCAGATGCACAAAACGGACACTACGTGATACCTACTCGGCACTGAAAAATTTTCCCTATTGATGACCGTTTTCAATCTACTTAGCATAAAGTCCGTTTTTGAAGCCACAATAGACTATCTAGTTTAATGCTGGAATAATCCATTTGGAATTCCGAGGCACGTGCAAAGAAAATGAGAGAAGTAGCTTTATCTAAGCTGTTAATAAAAGAACGTTGAATTTTTTTGCTACAGAGAGAGACAGAGACAGAGACAGACATTGGACTCACTGGGATGGCAATGCTATATATATAGAGGGTTTGGAAACGGCCTGTAGTCTGGTAGCTAGCTTGCTTAATTTGATTAATCAACGTAAAGAAGTGTAGTAAAAAAGAATGTCTGAGTGGGGCTGACGTAATCCATGAGGTGTCGAAACAACTAGCCGGCTGGCTCACAGGAAGCGTGAGTAGAGACCGTTGTGTAATTTGTATTTTTTTTTTTTGTCATCTTCGAAAAAAAATTGTGGCAGTGTTCGTTTGTCAATTTAGTTTAATTTAGTTTTATTTTTCAATTATTACCCTACTTATTTCTCCAATTATTACCCTATTTTTTCAATTATAACTTTCTCATTTCTCTTTATTTACTCTCCAATCATTACCTTATTTCTCTCTCCATTTACTACCAAAACTAAGCTAATTATACAATTTTCTCATATTTACTCATCTTTTAAAAGAAATATTCTCTAAGTTGAGTAGATGTGAGAAAATTATTTAATTAGCCTACTTAAAGGAGTAATTTCTACTGCCAAATTTGACCCTCCATCTTCTTCTAAAAGAAATATTCTCTCTCTCTCTCCAAAAATATAAAATTTATACGCTTAAACACTTTATGGTTTGATCCTAACATTATGCGCCTTTCATAGTGAATTATTTTCAAAAGACAGAGGAAGTACAATATTTCCATCAATATTGATACACGTGCCCAACGCGAGTATTGATCAAAATATGGTGCCACAAAAGATTTCAAGAATTTAAAGCACAACACAAACAGAGCCACTAGAGGCAATCAAGCAATGTAGTACTTTTATTAAACTAAAGCATGACTAGAATACATTATTTTGGCCAAAATGGGAAATCATAGAATAGAGTACATGTAAACGCAATCAAGATACAAACACATATCAAGCTCTTCTCAAGCGAAATATACAACGATTAACGGATCACTAACTAATTGAGTTATTAAAATGAAAAATAGAGAATGTTTCGATACTGACAACAGAAAGCCAAACAACACACAAACTTCACGCGGCCATATCTCACCACCAACGTAATTCATATCTCGGAAGAATAACCTAGGTCGATCGACTACGCAGCTTTCAGCGTGTTTCCAATGTCAAGGACGAACCGGTATTTAACATCAGCTTTGGCGAGACGCTCCATAGCTGTGTTCACATAGTCCATTGGAATGACCTCGATTTTTGGAGTAATGTTGTGTTTGCTAGCAAAATCGATCATCTCTTGCGCTTCCTTCATTCCACTACCGCAACTTCCAGCTACCATCTTCCTCCCTATAATACCCAAGTCCGATAGGACATACTACTACTAGTTAATTAAGTAGAAGAAATGAGAGACACGCACGCACGATCATATACAACAAAAAATGCAGAAAGATTTTAAGACAGAGTTGGCTATGCTATTTAGACCGACCTTGCGAATTTGCAACCTAAATGAAGGAAAAATCCCCTCGACGAGTAATTAAGCTTCAATGTATGATTACAATTATGGTGAATTGGAAAAACTTACCCATGATCAAAGGAAAGACCGGTAAATCGAGTGGCTTTTCGGGAGCACCAACCATGATGATCTTTCCGTGAGACTTCAACAGAAACAACAACGGTACCAGCGCATGAACTGCAGATACTGTGTCAATGATTCCATCCAAAGTTCCCATTGCAGCCTATATATAATATAACTCAACATGTCAGTATGTTTAATTTCACTACAAACTTACGAATCTCTAATGTTTAATATCACTCATAGGTGGAAAGAAGGATATACCTGCATTTCGTCTTGATTACCGCTGACCAAGAATGAATCGGCACCAAATGCTTCGATAGCTTCCTGCTTCTTGCTGGGGGAGGTACTTATAACTGTCACTATAGCCCCGAAAGCCTTGGCAAATTTGACAGCCACATGGCCCAACCCGCCTAGCCCCACCACACCCACTTTCGTACCAGGCTTATCGAGCCCAAAATATCTCAGTGGGCTGTAAGTCGTGGTCCCAGCACAGAGGAGAGGAGCAGCAACATCAAGAGGCAGATTGTCAGGAATTCGAATGATGTAGCGCTCGTTAGCGACCATGTGATCAGAATAACCTCCGTATGTCTTGGTTCCGTCATGATCCACGGCATTGTAAGTTAATATCATTTTGGGACAGTAGTTTTCGAGGTTGTTCTCGCAGCTTTCGCATGTGTTACAGGCTCCAACCATGCCGCTCACCCCGACTCTGTCTCCAACTTTGTACTTCTGTACCTTGCAGCCAACTTCTGTCACCACTCCTACAATCTCATGCCTGCATGTATCAATCATGTTCGTACTTTTATGCGGTGTTGTATTAGAAAAAATCAGCTCTAGTAGAAAGTAAATTATCTTGTTCTTGCTTAATACATGTTCTATAGCTTTAGTCAATAGGTGCTTAGCAAAAAAAAAAAAAAAAGAGAAGAAGATGCTTTAGCCAATAGGCCTTGAAAAATTCATATAATGAAACCAGAAAATTCATAAAAATTAATCCACCATTTCAACTTTTGTGAACCATTAATTTTATGAATTTTGTGGCTGGTGTTATTAGATTTTTGTGGCAAAATATATAAATTGTAATACCCGCCCCGGATATTTCGGTATTTCAATTAGTTTTAATTGAACTATATGTTTTGAGGGTTAAAAACCGTAAACAATAGAACTTGCAAGGGTCTTGTGGGTGATTTGTGATTGGAACATAGGTCTTACTTGCACACGATAATCTTTTTATAGGGTTACAAATATTGTGGGGGAGATATTTCTCCCCATTTTTCTCTTGAACGTGTATAGAGAGAGAGGGAGAGAGAGGGAGGTGGTGGAAAGAAGGAGAAGAGAAAGAAGAGGGAAAAAACCCCAGTCTGTTCTTCACGAAATTATTCGAGGTACCTAGAGAAATTCTAAATTCTTGTAATAATTACTGGATGTTTATATGTGTGTCTATTATGTCGTGTTAAATTTTCATAATTTTATAAGAAGTGTAGAAAAAGATAAAAATCGTAAACTAAGCTGTGGTCGGATTCCTGTTTTTGAGTAGACAGCTTACAGAGCTGCGTCTTTCATCTATTTGTTTTATAGTTAAACAATCTTTCTGATTATGGGTCCTTATGAGTCTGAAATATTGATAAGTTAGTGATGTTTTGGCGTTAGAATTACTAAAAAGTATTAAGTATTCGATTTTTAATGAATTTTTGAACACAGACTGTTCTGCTGGAAATTGTGCTTCGCTGCACAGAATTTCTGAGTTTGGCGGTGATTTTGACTAGGTTCTTTTATTGTGAAAAATATGATAAAAATCAAGGATAAACTTTGAGATGTTGTTATGATCTTTACCAAATTTCAGGTCATTTTGTTGAATGGTTTAAGTTTGACGGATTTTATAAGTTGGTGTGTCCCTGCTGAGTTTTGTATTTGTTGCACTGACACATTTTGGAAAAATGATTATATCTTTTAGCTCGGGTATCGGGTTAGCGCACGGATTGTTGATTCTGAAACTAGACTCGTATATCTATCGGTATATGTGAAGGTTGTGGCTTAGTTTGTACCAGGTTAAATCAGTTTTTGATTTGAAGTTGATAGACGTGCAGAATCTGTGATTTTGGACAGGTTATTATTTAACTTCGGACGAGCATAACTTTGTCATCAGGAGTCCGTTTTTAACAAATTTTATATCAAAATTTATGTACCGAAAGTGTACTTTCTAACGGTGGTAGTGTCATGAACTAGTTCTAAACCTTTTAAATATTATGATCATTCTAAGACAGATTGATTGTGGAATATATTATCTTTTTGGAAAATTGAGTGGTGTTTGAGTTTCACACGTATTGTGGGACACTTCTAGTTATTGATTCGGACATATTTGTATATGTTAGACATTGATTAGCTTCTTGTTAGCTTTATAGTCTTATGCCGAGTATTTGTTGAATACGTAACTAATATGAGATAACTGGTGGCTAGGTAAAGAGCCAGTTATTCAGGAGGTGCCGAAACCTTAGTTTGGCATACTTCGGTCGACGCAAAGGTGAGTGTGTTTGATATGGTTATGTTCAATAAGGTATTACATGGTGGTAGTTGTGTATCATGCTATTTGGGATTTAGCTAGTGTTATGCATGTTTGTTGGATGTTGATTATACCGTCGAAAGTTTGTGTGTAAAGCACATCATGTCGTAAGCCATGTCGCCTAATTAACGGTAGTTGGGAGCACGTTGTGTGGGACACCATTCCTGGGGTATATGGGATTATGGCAGACATGCCACCGCATATGTTGTGATTATATGTGTGTTGTCTTTTTTAGTACGTAAGTTGAATTTGTGTGAATTACATTCAAGTGAGATGTTCCTTCGGGTATTGTAGTATTTTATTGAATGTATTCTATATCTCACACACTCTGGTTTTCCTTTTTGGATTGCCAGGTCACAGGTGGTCGTAGAGTTGGTCCCACTACCAGTCTGCATTTTGGGGACACTTGGATAGTATCAAGTGTTGGTGGTTTTGGTCGAGTTGGTTGTCAATGGGTCAAACTCTGATTTTTGTTAAACTCATTTTGTGACTAATGTTATCAAGTACTTTATGACTTCAAGTTTTTAATTATGTGGAAAACTCCGTTAGTGTTTAATTACTTATGTTGGAATAAGAGGCAGCAACTTTTGTTCTATGTAAGTTCGTAAAGTTTGTTGACACCTTATTTATAACAATGTTAAGTCTTCCGTTGGGGTTTTACTCTGTTTTGTATTTGGTTTGTCATTTAGTTGTTGTTATTTGGTGTAGAATGCCACATGGTCGTGTCGGTTTGGGCTCACTTTGGGTGTCGTTCCAGGGCGGGGCGTGACATAAATTCATATGAATTTTTGCAATAAAAAAAGTCTTCACAGGTCAAAAAAAGACGGTGCAAAAGTTACAAAATTTTGTTGTGTTGGTTATGAATTTTTTTGGTGTTCAATTGCGAGATTTTGTTGTAGGTACACTTTTGTGATTCAAAATACGAAAGTGTATATCGTAGCCGTCTAATCTGGTTTGATCAAACTATACACTCATAATCATAAAGTTTATTTTTCATAGAAAACGTACCCAGGGAGGAGGGGATAAGTGGAAATTCCCCAGTCATTCTTCACAAAGTGAAGATCAGAGTGGCAAATCCCACAGTACATAATCTTGAAACTCACATCTTCATCTTTTGTGACCCTGAAAACGTCGCCACAATCACTCTCAATTTCAAAGAAGAAACAAAACAGAACAGAACCCAAAACTCATTACTTGATTTCGATCAATTCATTATTAGCTGGTAAAAAAAAAAATGAAGAATCCGCCCGCAGACAAACTCTAACCTTCTAGAGAACTTGAATGGAGACAGGACTCCAGAAGTGTCCCTGGCCGCCCATCCGAACGCCTTCACGGGGTGCTCTTCTTCCGGTGCTTTCGCCATTGTTAGAGAGAGAGAGAGAGAGAGAGAGAGAGAGAGAGAGAGAGATGAATTTTTTTGCTGCACAGAGGGAGAGAGAGACATTGGAGTCACCGGGATGCAATTGCTATATATATTAGGTGTGTTTTGACCCAAAAATATATATATTAGGTGTGGCCGACGTAATCCATGATGTGTTGGGAGTAGGGGTTCCCGATTCTCTGGGTGCTGGCTCACAGGAAGCGTGAATAGAGACCGTTATGTAATTTGTATTTTTTTTTCATCTTTAAAAAAAAAAAATTTTATTTTCTCCAAACTCATATTGTTGTTTGAAATTTTTATTTTTTGGCACTTATTACAATTTGATACTTTTATTTCGTGAAAACTTGTGGAAAAAAATTTATGCAAAGAAACAACTAGCTCATGTATCAATTGACATAAACGAAATCTGAGCCGTTTATTGCTGAGCATGGAGGGCTCGAAAGAGGCCGGCCAACAGCCCCCATTTCCAATTGACAAGTGAACAAATCACGTTTTGTTTTATAGAATCAAATAAGAGCATAAGTTTTAAGTTTAAATTGTTCAGTTTATAAAACAACAAACGTGAATTCCAGAGAGTTTAGACCAATTTAATTTAATTTTTTAGTTAGTGATTTGTCCTCCATTTCGGTGATTCTTTTTGTATTTAATTTCATTACAATATTTTAATTTTGTTCTTTTTTTTTAAGATTTATTCTCTAGTCGTTCAGAAATTAGTCTATGCTACTGATGGAGGAGTTTTTCAGTGCCGAGCGGGTATTGCCAACGTGGCACCCGCTCGGCGCATCTGAGCCATTTGATATGCTTTTGGATGGTTCGGTTGAAACCTTCTCTCTCTTCTCACCTCAACACTTTCTCTCTCCTTTTATCTCTCTAAATCTGAGACGTTCAAACATGCAATGAACAACTCAGATGCGTGAGTGAACACCACGTGGTACCCGCTTGCATGGCACTAAAATTTTTTCCCTACTGATGACCATTTTCTATCTACTCAGCATAACAAAAATGGTACTCACACAACAATCCAAGCACAACAACTTACACAATCTCTCACATACATGTAGGCTTTACAAACATGATTTGGATTATGAAAAAAATACAGGGTATTTCTTTTTCCAAAGTCAAACTTACCCACCATATTACTCATGATTTGGATTATGAAAAAAATAATCGAAGGCAGGCAGAGAACTCTTCGCTTATTATTTTATTATCATATATAAAAACTATTCATGCTTAATTAATTTGGAATTTCTTATTAGGATCTTTTCCATTTGCTCAAAAGTAAATACAGTGTATTTCTTTTTCCAAAGTCAAACTTTTCATTTGGACGAATGAATGTCATACTAAATCGTACGAAAGTAATAAAGCCCAAGATACTGTGAAACGGTGACGCCTAACATGCTGATATGGAGTCGCTAATTCATTCATATTGGATGGTGATTGGGTGGCCATGTCGGGTTCGTGCTCCCCTCAAACATATACAACGAAACATGAATGAATTGTTGACAACATGCCATCTATTGTATATTCTCGGCATTTTAAACTCTCGGGTGTTTGGGCTTTGTTTCTCATTTGGATGTAATTTTCAACGTTTGGTTAGAATCCTCTTTCTCTATTAATAAAATGTTACTTTTGCCGATAAATTTTTTTTTTTAAAAAAAAATGCCAGCTGTGACACGTGGTATCGTTGTTCCACAAAATATTTGCTCGAATAGCATATATTAGGTGTTGTTGGAGCCTAATAGTACAAAATTTCAAGTATAATACAGTATATGGTTTTCTCCAATTTTACCCTTAACATAATACTAGAATTTCTACTGTAAAAGAAGCAAAAACTTATGTCACAAGTTTTGCAAAATAGTAAAAACTTATGTCACAAGTTTTGATTTTATATGGTTTCAACATACTTTTTTCACGGAGGCGTCAATGTTTTAACTTCAAATATTTGTTGCTTTTCTTATTTTTGGATTAATTAACGAGGAGAGAGATGAAATTCACCCGTAGAAGAATGTATGCTTTTTCAATTGTGAAATATTTCACATTTCTCATTTTATATTCGCACAATTTATTGTCCTCGTGACTGTAAATTATCAATATTTTCATTTTAATTTTCGACTATCTTACACATGACAGAATAATTACTAAATTGAGATTAATAAATATAGAAAAAGTCCAGATGTATTGTACTTAAAAGTTAAGAGTGCACAACGCAATTACCGTGCTTTTGTTAAAAATAAAAAATAAAAATACGTCCATGCAAAGAAAATAAAACAGTAAAGCAAGCCAACTAGCCAACAAACAAATCAAAGTGTTGAGATGTGAATACAATTTTGGAGTCGCAGTTAAAAAAAAATAGTCCGAACGGTTTTGGGTCCCACCCAACGCAGGTTTTGGTGTTTTTAGGGTTTCCTGTGTATTAGCTTGCTTGCACATATAAAAACAAAGCTATGGCTGCCTCCTTTTATAACTCTAACATATTTTCATTACAGCGAAACACCCCAGCACCCGTGGACATACGATTAAGCAATTAGCTTAAGTCGGAACCATATAATCTCTGTGTCTTGTTCTTTTCTTGCTTTATATTGTTTTTTGTTTTTTGTTCTTGGTTTGTTCTTCGATTGTGTGCTTTTGTTTGTGGGTTTGGACGTTCGAATTCCCAACACAAAGCACAACAAAAACAGAGAGAGAGAGAGAGAGAGAGAGAGAGAGAGAGAGAGAGAGAGAGAGAGCGCAAATACAAATATATTCTTCTCATTAATAAAAACATAGATTCAGGTAAAATAGAAGCAAAACAATAAATTAAGGAGAATACCACAGCACAGCCCTTACCAGCAATCCAGTCAGTATAGTTCAAAACTAAGCATGCCCAGACCTCATCATTTAGGGCAAAAAACACTTCAAATCCGTAGGAAAATATATACAATGGACAACCGTCGAATCTCCGACTAATTCATTCATCCGAAATAGTTCACCAAGAAGGATATATTTGTTTGAACACCAACAACAGAAGCCAAAACAACACAAAAAGACCATGTCACGCCAACGACAAAACGTAATCTTGGCAGCATAACCAAGGACTTAAACTAAGGAGCTTTAAGTGTGTTTCCAACATCTATGACGAATCGGTACTTAACATCAGCTTTGGCGAGACGTTCCATAGCTGTGTTCACGTAGTCCATTGGAATGACCTCAATTTGGGGAACTACGTTATGCTTTCCTGCAAAATCGATCATCTCTTGCGTCTCCTTCATACCACCAATGCCACTTCCAGCGATCGTCTTCCTCCCTGTAAAACCCAATTGAAATATTACATACGATTAAATAGCTGAAACGAGTGGGACACGCACCTTGCAAATTTTTATCTACGTCGTATCTAAGAGAGTTAAATCATTGTGTCTCATAAGCTTGGTCATTATATGACACCTCAACTAACTAAGCGATCAAAGTAAAAATTGCATACAAACTGAAATTGGAAGGCATTAATTTCCTTCCCCTGCATTGCCCTTTTGTGTCCCCAGTCATAGCTATTAACCTATTAGTAAGGGAGGGTATTTTTGAAGAATTAAAAGCTTTCTACTTTGAAATTCGAAAAGGACATCCAAATTAGAATGATGGACGAACAATTTGGGACGGAGGGAGTAAAATGCAAGCCCAAGTAGAAAAAGTAGTTCACAGCTACTCTCTCAACTAAGTGAAGGAAACGAAGTCCCACAATAGGTAAGCCTAAATCTATGAATACACTTATAGCAAAACAGAAATGCTTACCAACAATCAAAGGAAAGACCGGTAACTCGAGGGGCTTATCTGGAGCACCAACCATGATGATCTTTCCATGAGACTTCAATAGAAACAACAATGGTACCAATGCATGAACTGCAGATACCGTGTCAATGATTCCATCCAAAGTGCCCATAGCAGCCTATAATAACTCAACACATCAATATGTTATAACAACAAACTTAAAAATCTTTATACTGAATATCAATCGTAGGTGGAAAAAAAAGATACCTGCATTTCGTCTGGATTACTGCTGACCAAGAACGAATTAGCCCCAAGTACTTCAATAGCTTCCTGCTTCTTGCTCGGGGAGGTACTTATAACGGTCACTACAGCCCCAAAAGCCTTGGCAAATTTAACAGCCACATGGCCCAACCCACCTAGGCCCACCACACCCACTTTCATACCAGGCTTATCAAGCCCAAAATATCTTAGTGGGCTGTAAGTTGTGATCCCAGCACAGAGGAGGGGAGCAGCAGCATCAAGAGGCAGATTGTCAGGAATTCGAACGATATAGCGCTCATTAGCGACCATGTGATCAGAATAACCTCCGTATGTCTTGGTTCCATCATAATCCACAGCATTGTAAGTTAGTATCATTTTGGGACAGTAGTTTTCGAGGCTGCTCTCACAGTTTTCACATGTGTGACAGGCTCCAACCATGCAACCCACCCCAACTCTGTCTCCAACTTTGTACTTTTGTACCTTGCTGCCAACTTCTGTCACCACTCCCACAAGCTCATGCCTGCATGTATCAAGTTTCGCACATTTATCTATCGTAGCTAGTTAAGAGGTTCAATTCAAATTATGTTCCCAGGGGTAACTAAAGGAGAAGGAACAAAAAATCAATGGCGGTATTGTGGACATGCATTGTGAGAGATATCAAATTTAAGTTTATTACATTTGCGATATCTCAGTACCAAAGAATAGAAAAAAAGTTGAAAGAAGGATATTGCAGTCATGAAAGCTCCACCAGATAATGATATGCTGATAAACAATAAAACAGGCTAAAGCACCTAGCATCCTGGAATAAAAAAACCTTGTTTTCCGACTTCTTGCATCGGAATGTATTCACTTTTCTTCGGCCAATTAGAAGTGGTGGTATCACATCTCAATTCAGATGCACCAAGTTACCAACGTGCTGTTTCTAGTCTCACAACTCTTACTTCCAACTGTATAATAGAGGGGAAGGAAATTTCCAGCAATAACAACTTGATTTCATTTCATTTTTACCTATTACTTCAACAGTTATATGATAGAGTACCCGTATCACCCAGTCTAAAAGAACCATCAACATCATGCCGATTTCCATATGCGAGCGGTATCTTGCCCAAGTAGCGTTAGAATCAATTCCTCTTTCTGGGAGTAAGTAACTGAGCAGAAACAAACATTTGTCGATAGTGTATTGCGTAATTCGTGGGAATCCAGTGAGTGAGTGAAACGAGCAAAAGACAGGGGAGAAGTTTGTGCGCAAGACTGAGAGGATAAATATATGAGAGAAACCTTTAGGGTTGTAATTTCTGATTTACAAGTCACTAGCAGTGTTCTAAGTCAAGTATAGATTCCCACCACAACATTTTCTCCGTTCATAGACTACTCCATTCGAGGCAACGACCGCTAATTTAGAAAACATGTATCTACCAAATCGCATCATATAATCTCAATCATGGAGTAGTAACAAAATGTAGCGTATACCCAGGGAGAAGAGGATAAGTGGAATTTCCCCATTCATTTGAGACAGAAATATGCGAGCAGGGTTCGTAATCTCTGGTTGTTCAAAACTTCAAATCAATGGTAGTGTTCTAAACTGATTAAGATTGCCACCACACCATTTTCTAGGTTCATAGACTTCTCCATACGAGCGTCGAATAGAATTGTAAGAATCTACATCGACATGGACTTAAAATTCAACATACTTAACTATAAAGCATAATGATAAACAAAAATAAAAAAATATGCACAAACAACTAAGTCATGGAGCATATAATTGAAACCTTACCCAGGGAGAAGGGGGTAAGTGGAAATACCCCATTCATTCTTCACACAGTGAAGATCAGAGTGGCAAATCCCACAATACAAAATCTTGAACCTCACATCCTCATCTCCTGTCACCCTGAAACAGAAGTACAAAAACCTAGTAAAGAAAAACCCGAAAAGGAAAAGGAAGATGCTAAACTTGGCTCAAAGGACGGTTGATGATGCGTAAAAAGTAAAAAGTGCACGTATTAATATACTCGCTTTGTTCCCTTCAACGATCCGTCTTTCTATTCTAACAGAATAAAAATTGAATTATATTTCTAAGTCAGTAATAAATTTTATAGCAATATGGATATTGACAGTGCTCAATTAATTTTATTTGACAATATTTTTAAAATCACACAAAACATTAAACCTGTAAAATGTGTATTGAAATCTGCACTTTTTTGGACATAATTGCTTTGCTCATTATCCCTCGCCTGCCGAGGGGAGGTTAGGGAGAATCGAAAGAAATAAAAACCCAAAACTCATTTCTCAATTTCAGCTCCCAAAGGAACAACACAACAAAACGACCCAAAACTCTTTTTTTTTTTCTCAGTTGAATGCAGTTTTAGCTAGCTCAAAGCCCAAGACAGGGAAAATCCCAGACAAGAAATTCAAACCTTCTGGAGAAGTTGAAAGGAGAGAGGACTCCAGAGTTGTCTCTGGCCGCCCATCCGAACGCCTTCACCGGGTGCTCTTCTTCCGGCACTTTCCCCATCTTTTGATTTTTTTCCTAGAGAGAAAGAGGAAAAAGAGTAAAGTAGAGAGAGAGTGTGCTGGTTTTGTTTGGGAGGGAGAGATGAACTGCGATGTAATTTATAGTGTCAGACTCAGGATCGTATGGGACGCAAGTGTGTGGTGGTCCTGGTGGAGAATTTTTTCAGTGCCGGGTGGGCACGGGATATGTGGTGCCCGGCACCATCTCGACCGTCCAATAAAGTTTTGGACAACTCAGCTGTTTTAAAGGGTGAAATGAATAAAATATCTCTCGGCAGCAGAATAGATTTGGACCGTCCAAAACTTTATTGGACGGCCGAGATCGGACACGGGCACCATGTGTCCCGTGGCCATCCGGCACTAAAAAATTGGTGAGAAAATTATCAGTGGTAGGTGGGTACACTTAGTGGCCACTCGATCCATCCAAGCCGTTCAATGTGATTTTAGACTGCTCAATTTTAGAAAGAGAAAATAAAAAGATAAGAAAAGAGAGAGAGTTTTCATTTAATCCATCCAGGAGTGCATTAGATGATAGGCACCACAGAAGACATGTCCGTTCGACACTAAAAAATCTCTTGGGGTGGGCCATGTGGCGGTGGAGCTGACGTAATCGATGAGGAATGGGGAGATGGGTTGCCGATTCCCTGGGTGCTGGCTCACAAGAAGCATGAGTAGAGACCATTCTGGAATCATTTGCCTCCTTTGATTTGAACCTTGCTAGCACCATATACACTTACGCACTCAAATACACATCCACAATAATGCATGCGTGTTTTTAGTATTTTTCCTCAGTTCTTTCTTCCATCATTGTTCTCTAAAAATAGTATGTAAGTTTAATACGTATGTAAGAGTTTTGGGCAAAGTGTAAGGGTGTTTTATTTGTGGAGCTTTGGTTTTTCTACTTGTGCAGAGTAGAGTTCGAACAAGACGATAAATTATCGGCTTGTTCTATCCTTTTGGGGACAAGTCAGAAATTTTTTACTGTACCAGTTTATTACTGTAGAGGGCTAGAATATCTTTAGCGAGAACGAGATTTCTGCGACTCATCCTATTAATTTGTCCATTGTAATTTTATTTTTGGTGTAAATTGTTGTGATATCACCGACACAAATGAATTTGTGCATTTTAATGTTTGAATCAAGCATAATTTGGACAATCGATGTCTAAAAATAGTCATGGTATTAATTGGAAAGGAATGAAATGAATTGTGAAGTACTCCTATATGATATAAAGATTGGCTGTGAACCTTTTGGAAACTGGAGATAACAAAATATCTGAACGTTGAGGTCCTGACCAATGTTCTAAATGGCGCTTGACGGTAGTCGGGTGGAGACCCACCTTCAAGCGCCAAGCCACCTAGGCGGCGCCAAGCAATTTGGCGGATTTTTTTTATTTTTTATTTAAAAAAAAAAACATTATCCAATCAAACTATATTTCATGTATCCATAATACAAGTTTAAACTTCAAAGTAAAAAAAACTTCAAAGTACAAAACCAAATAAAATTAAGTAGTAACAACTAGCAAATAAGTTGAATAAGACAATAAGTAGTAGGGTTTCGCTCACCTCTCTTGTATTATTTTTTATATATATTTTTTAGGCCGCTAAAGGCCTCCAAAGATGCCGCCGCCAAGGCTGCCTAGGCGGCTGCCAAACACCGCCAAACCTCCCTGAGCGCCAAATCAAATGTCAAGGGCTATTGGCGTGGTGGCAGGACATCTCCAAGCGCCTAGGTGGCTTGGGCGGCCGCCATTTAGAACACTGGTCCTGACACATGATGGCGCGTTAAGCATGCAATGTGTGGGTGTTATAAGGGGTACGGTACAGCCGGGTGCCCTAAGAATTGATATCGTTTCCTTGGATTTTATCGGGTTGCACCCGACATATCGGTATCCGTTGAAGAAATGTCGATTTCGATATGCATAATTGGTACAATGAATTGGAAGTGGACATGTAGGGAGCCGCCTAGTCTCTCTCTCTCTCTACCCTCCCTAGGGTTAGGGTTTGCCTCTTTTTTCCACCGCTCTCTCCTCCGCTCCTCCTCTTTCACCCTTCATCCACCCCACCGCCTGTTCTCAACCCCCATCCCTTTTTCTAGTTTCCGGCTTGGTGTTGTGTTTCGGGGGTCGGGCTGCCGCCCCCGTGCCCCACCCTCGCCCGTCCCCCTCCATACCCACCACTGACCTTCATCTCCACCGCCGGCCTTACCATAGCCCTACCAAAACTCACCCCCTCCGCCACCTCTTCCTCTGCCTCTGCTGCCTCTTCCTCCAGCCACCACCAGCCGTTTCCCTCTTCTGGTAAGGGTTTATGTTTGGGCCGATGAGGAGATGATGTTGGGTGGTTTGGGCCCCCCGACGCAATAAGGCTCCGGATTTCGCAGGCAGCCGGCGTTGGAGCTTGGTTTTCATTCCGGGGAAGAAGCCGGATAGCTTCCAGATCTGTTTTTGTTACTCTTTGCTGTGACTCAGTGGGGCGACTCAGCGAGTCAACTCAGGGCAGTAACTCAGTGGCTTGGAGGTTGTTCAGTTTTTTTTCTTTTTCTGTTTTCTTTTATGTTTTTTTTTTTGGTAGGTTGTCGATTTCATCCTTGCACTTGTTGTTCAAGGTTTGAGTTGGAGTTTTTTGGAGCCTTTACTTCTGAGTCACTGACAGGTCTCACATACCAGCACGTAGTGTAGGTTTGCTTCGGCAGGGTGTCTTAGAGTCTGTAGCCTGTGTGCTTAAAGTAGTAATTCGTGTCTCGATTTAGTAGTTTTGGTTCTCTCCTTGTATTTGTGATGAAATCTTTCCCCTTGGGGTGTTGAAATGAAGTGACATTTTCAAAAATTGGAAGTGGACAGTGGTCCTATTTTTGGAAAATTGTATGCTATCGATGAAATCTAATTTTGAATAACATGTGTTTAATTGATTAATCCCATTATAAACTTTGTTGTAATTCTCACTAAATTTGTTTTGCTTTTATGAAACCCTTTCAGGATCCCGTGGGTGAGATTGGCACTACCGGTGCTGTGTGGTTTAATATTCAGTGATTGATATGTTGTGGTTTAATAAGCACTCTTTTTGGCATTTAGAACCATTTTTTAGTAACGTCGTGGGCCTTAATGTTGTAAGTTGAATGCCGTGAGGCGAGTATGTGTGTCGATTCCACGGTAGACAACTCTGAATGTATTTTCATGCTTTTGGTTATAAATTTTTATAAACTTGGTAACTTGAAAGAATTTTACAGACGAGAGTTAAGGCCTGAGGTGTTTTCAAATCATTGGCCGGTCACGGTCCTACTGGATTTGGGTCATGACATTTTTCGATTCGTCCCGACGGGACAAATCAATAAATCACAAAAGTTTGACGCAAAACAAAAAATGCAAAAAAAATTGAATAAAGACAAATAATAGAGTTATGTTGGGTCAAAAATTTTAGGGGAAAATTAGCCATCCTTTTTACCCTACTTATTTAGGTGTTCATCCTAATGTGTTTAAATACTTATCTTTCCATCCTCAAATTCAATTAAATCCTAAACTACCATTTCTTTCTCCTAATTTTTCAACTCTCTCTCTCCCTCTCTCTCTCTAATATTTTCTAATTATCTCAATCCTCTCTCCTCTTTCAAACATTTCTCTCACTTAATCTTTTGAATTTTTTCTCTCGATCTCCTAATCTTCTCTGTCATATTTTCATTCCCTTAAAATCTAAAAAGAAAATACGACTCTCACAAAAATGAATGTATAAGCTGAAAAACATGCCAAAACAAAGTTATCAAATCCGTTCCGTACCGGCCGGTCCTTAAACGGAACGCAAAAGTCATGTTCCGTTCCGGTTGAAATACCGGCCTGTTCCGGCCAATACCGGATGTACCAGACAATACTGGTCTGTTCCGGCCATTTTCCGGCGTTCCGTTCCGGTACAAAATTAAATTTTTTTTTTAACATTTTGTTTATGTTTAAACTTAAAATTTTAAAAAATGGTAGATATATATTAAATATATATATATAATATTAATTGCGGTAAATCCGGAACGGTACCGGAATACAGCCCGGTACCGGTACGTACCATTCCAGTAATGAAAACGGTACGCTGGCCGGTACGGTATTGACAACTTTGTGCCAAAATATGATCAATTCACAAAATATGGCAAAACCTGATCGAGGTAGATGAACAAGACAAGATCTATTAAAAAACATGACAAAATCAAAAAATATGACAAGTTTCGAGAAGTGTAGGTTTCAATCGAGATAGATAAACAAAACATAATCAAATAAAAAATATGACAAAAATCAAAAAACGTGACAAGTTTTGATAAGTGTATGTTTCAATCGAGGTAGATGAACAAAACATGATCAAATAAAAAACATGACAAAATCAGAAAACATGACAAGTTTTGAGAAGTGTAGGTTTCAATCAAGATAAATGAACAAAACATATGATCAAATAAAATACATGACAAAAATCAGAAAACATGACAAGTTTTGAAAAGTGTAGATTTCAATCGAGGTAGATAAACAAAATATCATCAATTCACAAACATAACAAAAATAGAAAAACATAATACTTAAAACTGATGTAGTGATATTTCGGCAACGGAATCCGATAACGGCGGCGATTAAGAGAATCGAAGCGATGAGACTCAACCTGTGGTTGTTCATCCTCTCTCTCATCTGATTCCATCTCCAATCATTGCCAATTGGCTTTGAAATGAATACAAAGTTTCTACATGGTATCAAAGCAGGACTCAATCCACTCCACATTTTAAAAATTTACAATCCATACCCCACGATGATAGACCAGCAAAAAGGCTACACAATGATAGGACCTAAAAGTGGCCACACGTGACAGACTTCAAACGCGACTACACGTGAGGGGGGATGTTAAGGAAATAGAATCTCACATTACTTGGGAGTAGAATGGATGATCACTTAATAATATTTGGGACATTTCTAAAATATTTTAACGGGGAAGCATATGGTTGTTC
Source organism: Rhododendron kiyosumense (assembly GCA_019656275.1). Taxonomy (NCBI): domain Eukaryota; kingdom Viridiplantae; phylum Streptophyta; class Magnoliopsida; order Ericales; family Ericaceae; genus Rhododendron; species Rhododendron kiyosumense. Next base: position 488,577 of record BPLS01000150.1, on the reverse strand, counting down.
ATCCACATGGTTAGTTTCTTTGAGATATAATAATCAAATAACATATTGACGTTTCCACTCAATGTCAATTGACTTTGAAATGAATACAAAGTTTTTACATGGTATCAAAGCGGGGCTCAATCCACTCCACATTTTAAAAATTTACAATCCACACCCCACGATGATAGACCAGCAAAAAGGCTGCATAATGATAGGACCTAAAAATGGCCACACGTGACAGACCTCAAACGCAGCTGCACGTGAGGGAAGATGTTAAGGAAATAAAATCCCACATTACGTGGGAGTAGAATGGATGATCACTTAATAATATTTGGGACCTTTTTACAATATTTTAATGGGGAAACATGTGGTTGTTCATCCACATGGTTAGTTTCTTTGAGATATAATAATCAAATAACATATCGACGTTGCAAACAAGGCCTTACTTGTTTTTCGCCCCTTCTGATTGTCAGTATTCCATCCACCAGATCGATGACAAGACATTTCATAGAGAGAACCAGATCGCCATATCACTGACGTAACAGAGTGAAATGGCAAAACAAAGTCATTGTGCGGGTGGCAGCGATGGCTTGAAGGCATGGGAGGGTGGCGGTGCAACGATGTGGTTGACGGCGACAAGGGGGCTGATCGACGACCAGGGGCTGATGCGTCGGCGACGGCAGTGGCGGTTATCGATCAAGAGAATGAGAGAAATCCGCAATGATGATAAGTTTGACGGTGTCGATCGGCAACTGTGGGGTTGAGGGCGATGGTGAAGTTGATCGGCGACGGTAGAGTTGATCGGCGATACATGGATTTCTCGATCCAGAGATAGGAGAGAGATACAAATTTTATTGGGATTTGCATAATCCCTGTAACTGGGAATTTGGAAACCTTATAAATCACATATATATCAATATATTAAAATAGAATTGTGATTTTGGCACTCTAAAAATTGATGGAGGGGCTCCAAAATTGAACTATGTTGATACAAAACGCCGTTATTTTGGAACCCTTCCACCAATTTTTAGAGGGCTAAAATCAATTTCCATTAAAATATCCTATAATTGTGGGAATTTGAAAACCCTACTGCTCAGATGAAGCCCTTCCCGGTCATTTTTTTTGCTGATTTCTCGCGGGAACCCTTAAAATCAGGTTCTGCACACATTGAACGGTTCAGATTTTCAAAATTTGATCGGGAAATGAAAGTCTCTCATTTTAACAAAATGAGGGATCCCTCACTT
>BPLS01000150.1:456586-472835 GCA_019656275.1 Rhododendron kiyosumense | reverse complement strand
TGGACAATAGGGATGGGGAGAGTACTAAATTTACAATACCTTTTGAGAGAGAGAGAGAGAGGTATTCATTGACAACACCTCTGTCTTCTATAGATAAATAGAGAGATGACCAATTTCCTAATTAACCTGTAATTCTTGCTTCCCATCAAAAGTAGAAGACTTGAAAATCACTTCATCTATTGACCAACCACGTAAAAGTATGGGTCTAAAGAAGATATGAAATTCAATTAGACCACTAATAACATAGTATGTGCCATCTACCAAATGCGAGACATCACAATGAGTAAATCGAAATCTAGCCTTATGCAAACGGCTAATCAAGTAGTCAATTTTCACCTTTACTTTACGCTTTTCCCATCAATTTTTCTGTCCACATCAAGATTTCCACATCAACTTCTATTTCTAAAGTCCAAAATTATTCTTGATTTTATACTTTTCACATCAATTTTTACCTCCAGTTTTCAAAATTGTTCTCCAATTTACCCATTAATTTTTTAAAGCAGACACTTATTTTGAGATAGTCCAAAATGAAACACTGGACAATAGGGATGGGGAGAGTACTAAATTTACAATACCTTTTGAGAGAGAGAGAGAGAGAAAGAGGTATTCATTGACAACACCTCTGTCTTTTATAGATAAATAGAGAGATGACCAATTTCCTAATTAACCTGTAATTCTTGCTTCCCATCAAAAGTAGAAGACTTGAAAATCACTTCATCTATTGACCAACCACGTAAAAGTATGAGTCTAAAGAAGATATGAAATTCAATTAAACCACTAATTACATAGTATGTGCCATCTACAAAATGCGAGACATCACAATGTATACTACCTAATTGATTTGCTTATATAACTTTTACTAGGGAACTCTCTTTTTTGTTGCTATTTGTTTTTGCAATTTTCTTTAGGCTCCGTTTCGGAAACCAAGGCTCCGTTCCAGAACACCTTCTTAAAAAATAAGTACTTATTTCATATTTTCAAACTCAAAAATAATCTAAATGAAAAATAATTTTTCAATTTTTTTTGCACCGTGTTAAAGATCTTAATGAGATCTATCAAACAAGATCCATATTGATAGAAAAATTATTTGCGTAAGCGCATGATTTTTGAGCTTGAAATTGCCTTCTTAAAAAATAAGTACTTATTTGGCTTTCCGGAACGGAGCCTAAGAACTTATTTTTTGTGTAATAAGAAGGTTTATTCCGGAAAATAAGAAGGTTGGTACTTATTTTGGAAGAATTTGTATAGGTACCTACCGGCCGGGGAGGAAAATCGTACCGGCGGCCGCGTCGGGCGGTCTCCGGTCACCGGACGGCCAGTCCGAGCCGTCCAAAAATTCTAAAAAAAGAAAACGAGGGGGCCGATGCGAGAATCAACGGCATCCGAGGTGTGTAGGGTGCTTGATCCGAGCACCCCTTTTCCGTGTAGGGTGCTTGATCATATATACATGGAAAAGAGGTGCTCTGATCAAGCACCCTACACACCTCGGATGCTGTTGATTCCCGCGCAAGCCCCCTCAGTTTTTTTTTTTTTCGAATTTTTGGACGGCTCGGATCGGCCGTTCGATGGCCGGAGACGGCCCGGCGCGGCCGCCGGTACGATTTACCTCCGTCGGCACCCATTATCATAACAACAGTCTTATTTTTGTATAAGGCAACTTCAAGCTCAAAAATCACGTGTTTACGCAAATAATTTTCCTACCACTATGAATATTGTTTGATAGATCTCATTGAGATCTTTAATAAGGTGTAAAAAAAATTTGAAATTTTTTTTTCATTTACATTATTTTTTAGTTTGAAAATGTGAAAGGAACTTTTTGTTTGAGTTTTGTGGAATGACTCTTCTTATTTTTGAATGAGAAGTGGCAAAATAAGTACTTATTTTTTAAGAAGGTTTCCGGAACGGAGCCTTAGTCGTCTAGAATTTGATTATGCAGTTTATTTTCAAATTTTTGCATTTGGTGATCTTCCTATTTTCTATAACTTAGGTTTGATTAGAAATAACATAGCGAATATATACTTTATTTTGAATGAAATCTTTTCTTTCATTCGTTAATTTAAACTATCCTAGGAAAATTAGGGTAGGGGGTAGGGCTTACGGAGATCGAACCCATGGCATGCCCACTCGGTTTTTGGCCCGATCAGCTTTTGGCCCGCTCATTGGCCCACCCGGTTTTTGGCCCGCTAGCTTGTCAATTAGGCTAGCCCGTGGGCTGGGCTTGGGCTTCAATTTATGGTAGGTAGCCCGGCCTGTAAAAAAGTAAAAGCCCGATTGGCCCGACCCGTGAACGGGCTTGGGCAGTGACTTGGCGGGCTGGGCCAGCCCGCCAGCCCAGCCCGATGATGACCCTTACTAGTGTTGTAATATTGCTATTTTTTTTAATTTTTTTTTATATAGTAGCAACTATCAAGCTAAAAATTGATTGTAGGCATGTAAAATTTCAACCTATCACAAATTGGCACTTGTTGCGGGACCTATCAAATATGACACAATAATTGGCCAACCAAATGTTGCCAACTATCCATAGGTCAAAAATCAAAACTACATAAATAGTCCAATCATTTTCGAAGAACCTACACCCACGGACATACGTCTTGGCCGGCCTTATCTTTCTGCTGGAGTTTCATGGGTTCCATTCCCCCAATCAGATGTTTGGATCGATGTGAGCTATATATACTCCACGAGGAGCTATCGGTTCAACATTCACTCAACTATGCTAAGAAGTGAATATGATGCAGTTATTTGATTTATCAAGTCCGGCCAATCAAATAAAGTTGCTTGGTGAAATAAATTAAATAACTCTTTATATATAATTATCTTTCTTAAAATAAAAAAGAAAGAAGAATAATTATCTATTGTAAATTAAATAAAGGGATAATTTGAGAGACAAATATGAAAGTCATGCTAGTTATAATGGTGCAAACCGTCGACTCTTGAAGAACAACTAGTGGCATTGGCAAAGACTCGTGAGACGCTTGTGAAGTGTAATCAATAACTACAAGAGACTCAACTTAAAATGTTTTTCAGATAAGATAGATCACAAGTGGGAATGTCCGGGTGTGGCGCAAAAAATTCGTCTAAATCTATGACCGAAGCAACTCCGCACGAAGTTCTCCGAACTTCTCCCGAAGCACTCAACAAGAAGTTCTCAAAACCTGGTATATGCGAAGCTACTCCAGAACAAATTCTCGTAGCCTCACGCGAAGAGAGTACTCGAAAGTACCCTCAACGACTCAGACTCAGAGACTTCAAGCAAAGAAAAGTCTCCACCGATGGATTGATCCATGCTTATCCTTTTGGTTGGCATCATGGAATTCCTCAAAACCTGCTTTTGCTTTCATAGTAATGAACGAGTTGAGTTTTGTTCACCATCTATTTAAGGGGGTGAACAATACCTTCATTTCTATTGGTTGAAATGATATGGATCTTACTACAAAATGATGTCATACTTACCAAAAAGTATAAATCGAACCCTCAGACCAGGATTTTCCATTCACGAGTTTAGGCATCTAAAGAATAACACAAATATATCAGTCCCTATAGGCAATCAAGTTTCTAAAGTAAGCCTGATCACTGGACCACATCATTTAGGCTAAAATAGAAAACCATAGAATAGACATCAAGCTCTTCTCAAGTATAGTAAAATTAATACACTATCCAACTACTAAATAGTTGATAGTTGATTTATTCAGAGTGAAGAGAGTGTTTCAACACGGACAACCGAAGTCAAGTAACACAAAAACATACTAGAAACCATCAAATTCTCCCTTTAACATGACCATGTCACACCACCACCAAACTCATACTAGTATTTTGGAAGCATAACCCAGGACTAAGACCAAGCGTCTAAGCAGCATTCAGCGTGTTGGCAACATCGAGGACGAACCGGTATTTAACATCAGCTTTGGCGAGACGCTCCATAGCTGTGTTCACGTAGTCCATCGGAACGACCTCAATTTCTGGGGTTATGTTGTGCTTTCCAGCAAAATCGATCATCTCTTGCGTCTCCTTCATACCACCAATGAGACTTCCAGCTACCATCTTCCTCCCTGTAATACGCAACTCCAATATTACATACAATTTAAATAGCAGAAACGATAGACACACATGCGCACGATACAACCGTAATGCAGATAAATTTGAAGATAGAAGAGCGGGCTATGCCATTTAAAACCAGAGATTTGCAATACTATATTTATTTGTTTTTTAAAGACAAAATTAAACCTTACCCACAATCAAAGGAAAGACGGGTAACTCGAACGGCTTTTCCGGAGCACCAACCGTGATGATCTTTCCATGAGACTTCAATAGAGACAACAATGGTACCAGCGGATGATTTGCAGATACTGTGTCAATTATTCCATCCAAAGTGCCTGTAGCAGCCTATATATAATAACTCAACACATCAGTACAATACATCTAAAATCTTAGGTATTAATCTGTATAGTACATTTATAAATTATTCGTGGGAAAAAAAGAAGATACCTGCATTTCGTTTGAATTACTACTGATCAAGAACGAATCAGCACCGAGTACTTCAATAGCTTCCTGCTTCTTGTGAGGGGAGGTACTGATAACGGTCACTACAGCGCCGAAAGCCTTGGCAAATTTAACAGCCAAATGGCCCAACCCACCTAGGCCAACCACACCAACCTTCATACCAGACTTATCGAGCCCGAAATATCTCAACGGGCTGTAAGTCGTGATCCCAGCGCAGAGGAGAGGAGCCGCGACATCAAGAGGCAGATTGTCAGGGATCCGAACAATATAGCGCTCGTTAGCGACCATGTGATCGGAATAACCTCCGTATGTCATGGTTCCGTCGTAATTCACGTTGTTGTATGTGAGTATCATTTTGGGACAGTAGTTTTCGAGGTTGTTCTCGCAGTTTTCACATGTGTGACAGGCTCCGACCATGCAACCCACTCCGACTCTGTCTCCAACTTTGTACTTCTGTACCTTGCTGCCAACTTCTGTCACCACTCCCGCAAGCTCATGCCTGCATATTGTATCAATCATGGTTCATGCGTTTGTCTTTGTAGTTGGTTGAGGGATCATTCGATTCTATTTATACATCGATAGGCTGCAAAAATTAAAAGACTACTCCATCCCTCCGTCTCTTTTTAAATGTTCTAGTTTGAGAAATACGCAGTTTTAGTAGTCAATTTTCACCTTTACTTTACGCTTTTCTCATCAACTTTTCTGTTCACTTTACGATTTCCACATCAACTTCTATCTCCACGTACAGTCCAAAATTATTCTCGATTTTATACTTTTCACATCAATTTTTACCTCCAGTTTTCAAAATTATTCTCCAATTTACCCATTAATTTTTTAAAGTGGACACTTATTTTGAGATAGTCCAAAATGAAACACCGGACAATAGGGATGGAGAGAGTACTAAATTTACAATACCTTTTGAGAGAGAGAGAGAGAGAGGGGTATTCATTGACAACACCTCTGTCTTTTATAGATAAAAATACAGAGATGACCAATTTCCTAATTAACCTGTAATTCTTGCTTCCCATCAAAAGTAGAAGACTTGAAAATCACTTCATCTATTGACCAACCACGTAAAAGTATGGGTCTAAAGAAGATATGAAATTCAATTAAACCACTAATTACATAGTATGTGCCATCTACCAAATGCGAGACATCACAATGAGTAAATCGAAATCTAGCCTTACGCAAACGGCTAATCAAATAAAAGTCACAAACATATTATATAGTAGTCTATGGGAAATACTACAATACACACCATTTAAAATGGTGTACCATATGCACATATTTTATAGTTCATTCATAACATTTTAGTGTGTTTCGTAACTTGTTCTAGAATTATAACCTTTCAGCAGTACGATTCGTAACATTTTCATTATACTAATTCATAACATTTTGGTGTATATCGTAACCTTTATATATATGATTCGTAACTTTCAAGTAATACGATTCGTTATATTTTATCTATAATCCATAGTTTCCATCTACCAAATCAAATGAAACACATTGGTATATAATTGTATGTCACTGAAAACATACCCAGGGAGAAGGGGGTACGAGGAACTTCCCCAATCATTTTTCACACTGTGAAGATCAGAGTGACAAATCCCACAGTAAAAGATCTTGAACCTCACATCCTCATCTTCCGTGTCCCTGAAAATGTCACCCCAGTAGTCACTCTCAATGTCAAAAACAAATTAAGACAAGTACCAAAAACAAACTCATTAATTTCTTAATGCAATTCTTTTCAGCACAAGAAAGAATCCCCAGTGACAAAACCTTCTAGAGAATTTGAAAGGAGAGAGGACTCCAGAAGTGTCTCTGGCCGCCCATCCAAACGCCTTCACTGGGTGCTCTTCTTCCGGTGCTTTCGCCATGGTTTGCGAGAGAGAGAGAGAGAGTAATGTGTGAGTGTTATGAATTTGTTTGCTACACAGAGGGGAGAGAGATATACTGTAATCCGTGGGATGGCGTTGGTATATATATAGAGACCGTGAGGAATAGGATGTATCGCGAGACGGATGTTATATGGGGTAGTTGTTCGGAAATGACATGGGCTCTAGTAGTTGACTCTTTCTTCTTCTTTTTTTTGTTTCTTTTTGATAGGTTTGTGACTTCTATTTTTGATTAGTCGATAGGTTTGTAATTACTTTGTTTAATACTGCACTTTAAAGTAAGCGCCAAGAAATGTGGGGTAGGGACGACGTAATCGATGAAGTGTGGGGAGGAGATACGGTTCCAGATTGACGTAGGACAAGTTGTGGTCAAACTCATCAATTGCACAGATGGAAGTCTGAATTGGACGGATGGAAGTCTCAGAAGAAATTGTCAGAATTGGCAAATTCGGAATGGTCCGTACTTGGTGGGCAGGCTAAGTCGTGGTTCCGCTTTCATTTTAAATCTTCTTTTTTTTTAAAAAAAAGTAATTTTAATATTAAATATAATGAAAATAAAAAATAATTTTTTATTTTTTTTGCACCATTTAACAAATCTCAATAAGATTTATCTAACAAGATCTATATTTGTAGAAAAATTATTTGCATAAAAACATGATTTTTTAAACTTGAAATCATCTTCTTTTTCTAAAAGTTTTTTTTTTAAGAAACTAGAACTGGCCCTTAATTCCTTTGTTTAGCCCTTCTATTTAATATTGTTGCTATTTTAAGAAACTTTTAGATCGTTAATTACTCTTAGCATATAATCCCTTAGAAGTTGATTCCAGTCAGAAAATTCGTTTTTTTTTTTTTTTGTTTCAATTTTGTATTCAATTCTTTATTTATCCACATTATTTTTAGGGCTTCTAATTGTAGACCTTATAAAAGAGGTTGTAACCTAATTTCTTACTTAACTTTTCATTACTAAAATTTTGAGTTTATCTCTCTTCTTGTGGATTGAACAACTAATCGTAACTACAAGTACCCATTTCGTTTGGAATAGTACGCAAAATATTATTTTTGTGAATTTTGTTACATTAGATCATCCGACCATTGGCTCACTGAAAGCACGAGTAGAGAACTTTTAGTCATATATAATCTTTTAAAATGGCATTCGCTCCTCCTTGCTCTGCGCTCGTTCCCTCATTTGGTTACATTTTCAACCCCGGTTTTTAAAATCTGCGTAAAATATAAAATGGTGACCTAGGCGATGAGGTGTTAGATGCAAAGACCAAAGGGTGACGTAGGCAATGAGTCATGGAGTTGTTGCATTGCAAATTTTCTAATATAGTAGAATATTGCGACCAGTGCTAAATATTCATTTGACAACCACTGCCTAGTGCAGTTGGTATGTCAGTTCTCTCCTATGAGGGTAGTCCTGGGTTCGACCCCTGCTGGGGCAATACCCTTAGGGACCAAGCTATGGATAGCTTCTGGACTCCGTGCTAACTCTAACATTCCCTACTAACCCCCGTTGATGTATGACGATTGAAAAAAAAAAAACCTAACGCATATCCATCAATGAGAAAATTATTACTATTAGGTACTTGCTCCGGCAGTATCGGACGCCTTTTTCACCACATATTAATATATGAGATAATTAATCACTAATATACGATTTTTACACCACACTATGAGATTATTAATCACTACTATACGATCTTTACACCAAGGTGTGGTGAAGAAGTACAACAGTGCTGAATAAAATCATTTTTATCAGTGGCCGGCAACCGGGTGGCCCAATTTCAGCCGGTAACTATGGGCTTAGTGGTCTTGGGACACTACAGAAATGTGGTGAATAAGGATGTTGGGGCACTACCAATGAATAATTATTAGGAAGGGAGCAACGATGGGAGTAAGAGCATCTGCATCAATGCCTTTATATTACCTTTTCTGCTAGAGTGGCGAGGAAAATCATGAAAACGTCTGAACACCAGCCTCGCTTTAACTATTCTAATTATTAAATTTGTTACCGTTCCTCTTTATCAATAAAGAGTCACTGTACCTACTGGTCCCACAAGTATGAAGTGCATTTGTTGGGCTGAGGCTTTTTCTCAGTTGAGAAACCTTCCAAATAATCCACTATTTTTTTGATAAAATAGAATTACAATAGAGAGCCTAATAAAATGTGACTAGTTAAAGTAAAAAAAGTTATCATTTTAGTTATAATTTGACTTAAATTTAATGATGCTAATGTGGAATTGTGGATGCTTTAACAATGGGCCATTCGCAAGGGAAAATATTTAGGAAGAGGGATACAACTTATCACATCCATGGACAACCCAAAAAATTGATTTCATTTATCACATTCACCTCTATACAGCAATAATTTTCACCCAATAATTGTGTGCGAGCGGCGAGGCTCATATCGGATCTCACTCAAATAATCTCAGTTTAGGGCTCCTTCAGCTAAATAAATCATTTGACTCTCTTTTTTGTCCTTATTCAAAATTTTTTCGCATTTGTTAGTTTTTTGTCGATTTTTTAAGAATTATTGCTTTGTCATGACGAGAGGAATCTAAAAAGTAAAAAATTACGATCAAAATCCATTTTTTTAAATAAAGATGAAAAAATTGGCTTATTGGCTTATTTTCGTCTTTATTCAAAAAAATTGGCTTGAGACATCATCATTACACTTTTTCTCACAACCTTTTCAAAATGAAATCTACTTTAGTGGCAAAATGGAAAAATGTACGTATACCAATTTTTACACATTAACTTTACAAATAGATACTTATTAAAAGATAACTCTTTTGACTAATATTCTTAATTACTACTGGACTTTAAAAAAAGGAACCTAGCGATTACTACTGATATTCAATTGACTTATTTTTTACAAAAATAAGTACTACAAAAATTAGGTTCAACGTCAGAGTGCACGAATTTGATCATTAAAATGATATATACTATTTTACCCTGTTGTCGGTTGGATAAATTAAATTGCTCTTGATTTTTTATTTTTTTATTCCTTGATCACCTCTATTTTAAAGAAAAACACACAAAAAAAAAAATCGAAATAAAAGATACTCCTACTCCATGAAATTGACAACCGACACAAACAAACCAACCGCATCATTCATAAGAACGAGATGAAAAGGTCGGATAAAAAAAAAGAACGAAAAAAGGAAAAGTTATTTTATGCTCCTGGAGCACTGTCACGTGATGTCAGACTCTTTTTTTACCACACATTTGTATAAAATTAACTTTTCCACGAACGTCGTCCTGTGAAAAAGAATTTTACAACCACAAATGATCAATTGCCACATCATACTACAATACAATAGTGTACCCCCATCACAAAAATAGTGCACCCCCCAGTGCAGCACCCACCACATCTGATCACTGATCCCCCTCCTCTCTTTCATCCCCAAAACCAAACGTTTCTGTTCCTCTTCAAACCACCGACGATGGAACCAGGGCCGGCCCCGGGGTAAGCCCCGCAAGCTCTCGGGTATGGGCAACCCCCTGGGCTGGGGCAACAAAAAAAAAAATTTTAAGACATATATACATATATAAAATTTTCCTATAGTAGCACAGGTGATAGTCTTGGTTCAGTGGTCGCTGCAAGCTGTGAAAGACACAGTTGGCTGTGTTCGATTCCTCGCCGCTGCTACGCCCCTTTATTTTTTCCCTCCGCTTTTGATCAAACGGAATTCCAAAACAATGCGTGCACGTTTCCCTTGTTTTCATTGGAAAATAATCCTGAGTTTCTCGGGCATATGAAACTTCAGTGCATCATTCTTTTCTTTTTGTTTTCCTCCCAATACATAATAATGCGAAAATAAATTACTTTGTTAGAAATTTTGGATTTCCCAAGTACAACAGTAATGTATGAATGATATATTCTTACATTTAATTAAAAAAGTCATAACTAAAACAAATCGAGTGAGCTAACACGATTTTTATTTTTACCTTCAAACTATCATTTCGCAAGAGAGATTAAAGAAATTAGCTATGATCTCAATTGAAACTGTAAAGAGTTACGCTTTTCGAACAGGTCATTATCAACTAAAAAGGCCAAAAATCAAAAGTTAGCGAAACGGGTCCTGAGTTCTTGGATAAGTAAAATACGATAATTCAATTGAAAATTTTGCTTCAAAAAATGTAAGAAAATTTTATTTTCTTTAAATCAGATCGTGGTAAACATAAAATACTATATCCGGGATCTACATTTTGATGTTGATTTTTTTTTTATGTTATTCAATCTAAATAACAATCTAATTTTGATTTTTTTGGTCTTTGTAATTTTTTTTTTTTGTATGACTTGAATTATAAGTGGGCAACAAAGTATATAAAATTGGACTAGGACAACCCAAAAGTCGGGACCAGCACTGGATGGAGCACCGCCACCAGCCGCCCCCTCCTCCTCTCTTACCTCCCTTCCCCAGGTATCTATACCACTATAAACTGAACAGCAAGAATTTAAATAAAAAAAAAAAAAGAAACTTGTCGCAAAACAAACAAAATCGCAAATAATCGAAGAGTTTGGCGTCAGGCATAAAACCCACCACCAAATAGCGATGCAGGGCCGGCCCAATCCCAAGTTGATTTTAGTACACAAATGATTTTGCTAGCTCAGAAAATCACAATAATATGTAAATTAATTTTTTTTTTTGTTTATAATATTAATATGTATTTGTTGGGCTATCGATATATGTTTCTGTTTCTTCATAAATTATCAAATTATTACATCTGGCTGGAGAAGGGAAGAGCGATAGGACTTGAAATCGAGACCCATTATCCTATTTTTACATAAGAAATAGGAGTAAGAATTTTATTAACTTAAGTAAGAACTAAAACAAACTAATACCGAGAGAATAAAAAACAGCGCCAGTATCGAATAAGTATATCTAAAGTACAGTTAAGATCTAAAATAAAGCTTCTGTTAGGATCACTCCAAATGAAAATTTTCCTTAATTTTACAAGATGCGCGTAAACTGAACTAGGCATCATCAGTTATTAAAAAAATGGGACTAAAAGTCATTATTGAACCCATCATTTAAGCCAAAAATAACTTACGGTAATGATGTCATTTGTTTGAGGTGTATGCGATTGGAGAAAAGAAAAAAAAACATCCATCAAGCTCAAAAAAACATTTCAAGCGAAAAAACAATTTTATTTAATCGAGACGAACGAGAAACTACACCAGGATAATTATTACGACACGGAATCGAAACGACACGGGAAAAAAAAACTTATAGGGCATCAAACCACTCAATTGTCGCTTAAACATGACCAAATCAAACCGACAGCAAAATCAAATTTTGGAAACAAAAGGCTATTAACAAGTCTTAAGTAGCTTTCAGTGTGTTGGCAACGTCAAGGACGAATCGGTACTTGACATCCCCTTTAGCAAGACGCTCCATAGCCGTGTTCATGTAGTCCATCGGAACGACCTCGATTTGAGGAGTTATGTTGTGTTTCCCAGCAAAATCAATCATCTCTTGTGTCTCCTTCAGACCACCGATGGCACTTCCGGCCACCATCCTCCTCCCTGCAATTAAGTCCAATTAATAGGTAGGGTTTGTTGTCTATATTTCGTTCCAATAGTAGAGAAGAGAGGGAGATAATTGCCACCATATTTGCCCCCCCCCCCCCCCCCCCCCAAAAAAAAAAAACAAGTTGAGCTTAAAAGCTTTTCTTTTTTTGATCGGCAAATGAAATCTCGTTAGATCACAATGATCAAACTACGAAATCGGTATCTGTAACAATGATCAAACTACGAAATCGGTATCGGTATAGGTATAATAGGAAAAAGAAATGCATTGAGAGAGCTTCGGAAGGTCAATACAAACCGTCCTATAGTAGTGTTATATTTTTCATCCTTGCAAATTAAAATAATATTCCCAAATAAGATTTGTAGAATTAATCCAAGATTTTCAAAACACCCCCCAAGGATAAGACCATAATATAACACTACGTTTATAGCAAAATGAATGAGATGAAATTCTTACCGATAATCAAAGGGAAGACCGGTAACTCGAGTGGCTTCACCGGTGCACCAACCATTACGATCTTCCCATTGTTCTTCAAAAGAAACAGCAATGGTGCCAGAGCATGAGCTGCAGAGACTGTGTCGATGATTCCATCCAAAGTGCCCATAGCAGCCTATATATATAAAAACTCAACGCATCAATACGTACATCATCACAAACGAATTTTCGAATAGGTAATATCGCTTGTACGGGGGAGAAAAGAATACCTGCATTTCCTCCGGATTAGTGCTGACCAAAAACGAATCGGCGCCAAGTACTTCAATAGCTTCCTGCTTCTTACGAGGGGAGGTACTGATCACGGTCACGATTGTCCCGAAGGCCTTGGCAATTTTGACAGCCACATGGCCCAACCCACCTAGGCCGACCACACCCACTCTCATGCCCGGCTTATCAAGCCCAAAATACCTCAGCGGGCTGTAAGTTGTGATGCCAGCACAGAGGAGGGGAGCAGCGGCATCAAGAGGCAGATTGTCAGGGATTCGAACAATATAACGCTCGTTAGCGACCATGTGGTCGGAATAACCCCCGTATGTCATGGTTCCGTCGGTGTTTTGCGAATTGTAGGTCTGTATCTGTTGGGGACAGTAGTTTTCGACATTGTTCTCACAGTTGTCGCACGTGTGACAGGCTCCGACCAAGCATCCCACCCCGACTTTGTCTCCGACTTTGTACTTTTGTACCTTGCTTCCAACCTCGGTCACCACTCCCGTGATCTCATGCCTGTATAGATCAATCATGTTCACGCATATATCCCTAGTGATTTTGGTCATGGAAAGCCCCACAAGCTATATGCCTATATGTATGCCAAGAAGCAATCAAACGGGCTCTAGCGTATTTAGCCTTTAGATCAAATTTTCATTGGCCACGAAAAAAATAATGTATACATTCAAGTAACTTCACTCATAAATCTACAAGCAATTGTGGGGCTACATATACCCATCGGACGACTTCAAACACAGTTGTGTTTGGAGTAGGTCTGTTAATTGACTGGATTGAATTTGAATCCGAAAATGCTCGAATCCGATAGCAGTAATCCCAATCCATAATATCAAATATCTGATCCGAATTTTTATTTTATTTTTACCTTCCAGAATTTTAGCAAAAAGGGGAATTACAAAAAAAAATCAAAAGAAAAAAGGGATTTTTAAAGTAAAGTTTGGATCGGACTTTTTGTATCAGATTCAGATCCGATCCATTGACAGGCCTAACTAAGTAGTTCGGAATTGTGTCCCGAAATTGTGTTCCTAGAGTTATGGAAAATCTAATGATCGAACACGAAAAAAAAACCCTAATCAAATTAAATCAAAATATTCATATGTAAATATGTTTTATGCATTATATTGTCAACTATCAACTCATCTAAAAGTTTAAGTTATTAGAGAGAAGGGCACCTTTATTATTTACTACTCCCTCCGTCCTATTTTCATTGTCCTTTTTTGATATTCGTGCAGTTTTCAATCGCTTATATCTTTCAATGGAAATCTCCAAAAATATGCAATATGGATCTTATTTGATAGATTTCAATTTGTTCTATAATACAAAGATGTCAAAATCATGAAAAATATTATAGATTGAAAGATATGAGCAATGCTACTGGTACAGCAGAAGTGGGCACAGACAGCGCGTACAGCGCGCGTTTGGACCTGTCTTGGGTCCAACAAAAATAATCGGAGCCGCTCATTTTGTTCAATATATTTTACTTAAGGTCTCCGTAAAAAATTAGCTCCATCTGACATCGATAAAAACATTTATGAAGCATCCAAAATTGCTTATGAAAATTTCTAAAGCAATTTATGACGCTTCGTAGATGCCCTTATCAATGTCAGATGGGGTTGATTTTTACGGGGACATTAAGCAAAATATATTGAACAAAATGAGCGGCTCCGATTATTTTTGTCGAACCCGAAACAGGCCCAAACACGAGCTGTACACGCTGTCTGTGCCACTTCTGCTGTACCAGCAGCATTTCTGAAAGACAAAAAAGTGAAAAAGGAATAATGGACAATGAAAATGGGACGAATGGAGTATATTCTCAACATGCCTCCTCATGTGTAGCCATGCTCTTCTCCATAAGCAGACTAAACACGTGTAAATTTTAATCATTAGATAGGCATTGAGGTTCGAATACATGATCTATTGCCTGCTCTAATATCATATTAGATTGCTAACCACCGACTCACCTAAAAACTTAAAGTTATTAGGAAGAGGGACAACTCTATTATTTATATTTCAAAGGAAAGGAAATGATACCCAGGAACGAGGGGATATCTAGACATGCCCCATTCATTCTTTGCGAAGTGGAGATCAGTGTGGCAGATCCCGCAATACAAAATCTTGAACCTCACATCCTCATCACCGGTGGACCTGAAACCCAAAATCACCCCATTCAATTAATCACTTTTAATTTGAAAGAAACACAAAATCAACTTCTCAATGTAATTTATTTTTAGATAAAAAAAATAGTAAGTCCACAACAAAGTCATCTTTAAATTATTTTCTACTATTTGGAATGGATTTGGACAAAATTATTAATAACTTTTAGAATATAAAGTGGTTTTAGTAGTATTATCGCTATGCAATTAGTTTGGTTTTTAACCTTTTTTTTTATTTTTCATCACAATTACTACATTGATCACCCGTCCCGATAAAAGTAATTGCAAAAGCATAAAAATATGATTTGTAAAGAGGGTTCATAAAAGAACACCAATAGTTAAAGAATTTATTTGTACTGTACGTTTAATCTAAAAAATTTCAGGTTGATCTAAAAACATTTTACTCAGTCTAGAAAATTTAAGGTTGATCTAATAAATTTAACGCGGTAAAAAATTTTAGTCACCATTAATTTTATTTTTTTTAACTCAGTCTAGAGTCTAGACAGAGTTAGAAAAGTAAAAATCAATAGATTTGTATGGTTCTTCTTTCAAAAAAAAAATTTCCAAAATTTTTGACTGTTTCTTCATTCTTGCTTTTTCGTTTTTAGCAATTTTTTACTGATTTTTTTAAAAAACTTTTTGGATGTATATACCTCTATTCAGAAACTAAAAAAAAAAATTTAATGTTAAAAAATTGACTAAAGACGAAAAAATAGACAAACTTATAAAACTTTTTTTATCTCAAAAACTTGTATCAAAACTGATTTGTTTCATTGCAAAAAAAAAAAAAAAAAACGTATGCTTTGATTTAGAAAATTGTTTGTTTTAGATCAGAATTAAAGATGGAAAACAAGAATAATTTCAGCACCCAACAGCCCAGGAAAATCCCTATTCAAATCCCAAAACTACTTTCGATTAGAAAAAAACAAAAAACTCACCGCCACCACCATTCCCCATCTACGACACATCCAAATTGAAATCAAAACCCACCGGCCACCGACATCCAAATCGAAATCAAAACCACCGCCAAAACTCTTATCGATTTTAACTTCGATTTCGATACACTAAAAATCAGCCGGAAAATCAAAACCCAGATGGAGTAATCTGAAAACCTTTGAATAAAAAATAGTACACAATCTATGAAAATCCAGCATCAAAACCCAGATGGAGTAATCTGAAAACCTTTCGATTCCGGCCACATTCCTCGCCGTCGCTGCCGGAAAACCCAAATAGAACACCAGACGAAGAAGGAAAGAGAGGAAGGGGTAACCTTTCTTACCTTCGCCGGAGCCAAACGACGGCGACGACGCCGTGGAATACACAGATCAGATCTGATGCTTGTGAAGACAAAGGGGAAGAGAGGTGAAGGGAAAAGTCAGTAGTAGTATTAAACTACCACCCATACTTTTGTGTTTTTTCTCTTAAAATCTCTCTATTTTCTTGCCTT
>BPLS01000150.1:416760-440317 GCA_019656275.1 Rhododendron kiyosumense | reverse complement strand
TCATATATCAAATCATATTATGGAATTGTGAATAATTTAAGATTCACCTAATGTTTGGGAAAAGTCACTATTTGATTTGACTCTATATAAGGATGCGGTTTGGTGTCGCAAAGGCGATCCGACTAGAATGTTGATAACCAAAGTGACCTGATCATAATAATTTTCATATATCAAATCATATTATGGAATTGTGAATAATTTAAGATTCACCTAATGTTTGGGAAAAGTCACTATTTGATTTGACTCTATATAAGGATGCGGTTTGGTGTCGCAAAGGCGATCCGACCGAAATGTTGATAGATGTTAATCAAATTATGAAATTTTAATACCCATTACGATCAGGTGTTAAAATAGTGATACTTATATGTTTTAATTACCTAATGTTAGTGCAAAAGTCATTATCTTGATTGAAATCTATATTAAGGTACAGTTCGGTAGTCACCAAAGTGGCTCAACTTGGAATGTTTCATAGATTTCAAATAAATTACTGAAATTTAACACTTATTTTATTTGATATTTATATTACGATACGGTTTGATAGTCACCAAAGTGGCCCAACTGAAATGATTCATAAATATCAAGATAAATATGAAACTTATTCCCATTTTTTAAGTGTTAAAAATAATAACTTTGCAAATCGCAGTTCTTTAGTTGCATGGATATTAGGTAGGCTCAAAGGTGTACCACTTTTAAGTAGGGGTGAGCAAAATATCAGTCAAACCGTGAATCCAATCCAAACCGAACGATTTGGTTCGGTTTTTTGGTAGTATGGTTTGATCATGGTTTAAAAAAATTAGAAACCGTATTATATGGTTTGGTTTGTAGCATCATGTTCACGGTTATGGTTTCAAACCGATTTGAACCGTATAATATATATAAAATATGTATTGTTATATATATTTTAATTATAATTTACTAAATAAATATGGGAGCCTACTTTCCTAATTTATTGATCCTATTAAATCCACCAATATTTACTTTCCAATTCGTATTCCTATAATTCGTCTACTACCATTACCAAGACTAATTATCCTAACTTTCTATATAATAAAACCTATCCCTATACTATATAAACCTAATGTACTAACGTAGCATCCATCTCTTGCCCAGCCACAATAAGCCATCTATCTTCTCTAGCCATATTTCTCTCTACAATCTGCATGACTTTCATGAATGTAAGGGAAAACAAATCCTGTTCTTGTTTTGATTTTTTGTGTTGCTATTTTTTTTTCAGATCAACAATATCTTATTTGATCCTAACTTTTTTCTTCTTTCTTTTCTTGTTAGATGTCAACTACGGAATAAATTGATTTTAATATAAGTTTTTTTAAATTTATCTTCGTAATTTTAAGTATTTTAAATATTTTTTTGGAGATGATAGCTTAGTTCAAAACAAACCGTAGTTAAAACCGAAACCGAACCGTAGTCTAATGGATTGGATTGGTTTGGTTCTATGCGTTTTGTGGGTTGGTTTGGTTCTCAAAATTTATAATCCGTAGATATTGGTTTGGTTCTTGGTTTACTATAAAACCGAACCAAACCGGACCATGCTCACCCCTACTTTTAAGTGATTAGAGAATTGGAATAAGATAATTTATAAGTATTCATAATTGAGATTAGATTTGGATACTCAAAGGTAACAAACCTACTTAATTATGAATCCTTATCGATTAGTCCTATTGGTGAAAGAGAATCACCATAACTGTTAATAGTGTAACATTAGATGAACCCAAAGGCAGATCAACGTTGCACTATATATTATTGTTTAGACAAATTTTATTTTTGTCAATTTATTGGTAGCTCAAAGCATTATTGTAGTGAGCATATGTTATGTGTGCATTGTCAATATATTTGTTCACATGCCTAGTCTGTTTTATTTTAATTTAAATGATTAAGTTCCTCATATTGACAATGACAAGTTTGGTTTTATTTTTGAAACTAAATCATGATAAAGTATTGATTCTTGAGAATTGCAAAATAATTTTAGTTTTATTTTGATAAAGTTTGAATGAAATAAAATAGATTAAGCCTTACGTTCACGTGAATGTTTAAGATGTGCACTATTATGTTTATTGTGCTTAGAATGCTGGAGGATACCATTGAAATGTTATATTTGGTCTACTCAACTAAAGTACTTGAGAATTAAAGTAGAGGAAGCCTAAATGGAACATGAAGTTGGCATTATCGGCCCGTTTGGATGCGGGGAAAGAATTTGGGGTATTAGTTAGTAAGGGGGGATAAGATAGTAGGGGGTATTAGTTAATAAGGGATGGCCCACATTAATGTGATATTTATGGAGGGGGTATTAAATAGTACTTCGTTTGGATGATGTATTAGAAAGGGGGATAAAATTGGGTGGATGATGTAAAAACTATTAAATGACTTTTTTGCCCTTTTACAATCTCAAATTAGATTATGCATTATATTAATTATATAATTACAAAACTCAATTATTTTAATTATAATGAAACTATAATAATTTATTTTTTAAAATTGTTTGATGCCATTATTCCACACCATTGAATTGGGTTGGTGGGATCAAAACAGTGGGAGTAAAACCGTGGGTTCCCAACTTCCAAACCAAAATGACTCTTTCTCTCTCTCTCTCTCTCTTGGGGGCTCTGAGACTCCACTCTCTCACCTCAATCTTCACTGCCTCCTATTCCTCCGCCACCATCTTACACCGCTCACTGTCAATTTTCCGGCATCACCACCGTCTCCGCGTCCCTCCATGGCAGCTGACCACCGCCAGTTTCTTCGCCAGAGCTCTACTGATCGGAACTCTTTTTGGTATAATACTCTGTAAATTGAAATGGTGTCTTGTTGCAAATTACAGAGTATTAGTTAATTTGCTTGTTTAATTTGTCTGGCTATGTTTGAGTTCTGAGTTTCATTTGTAATTTGTTGGGTGGATTTGTCTCTTCTTCTTCTTCTTCTTTTTCTTCTTCTTCTTCTTATTAAACTGAGGTTGGGGAAGGGCAGAAGAGGAGGGGTAATCTGGTCAAAGTCCAACTGGATGACCCCGGATTATCTATGGACTGGGTTCAACCCATCCATATTTTATCCCCCTTTGGGTGCATTAAATAGTCCCAACCATAACTTATCCGGGCATCGAAATGGGCTGCCAAACGGGGGCAAACCTTGGTTTCTGTGCTTATCCGGGCTGATAAGCTTATCCCCCTTGCTATGCCCCCATCCAAACGGGCCCTATGTGATAATAATGAGTCTGTTAATTTTTTTTGGACTCGAAAGAATGTAAAGGCATTGATATATGTCCCTTCTGTAAATAGTTGAGGTATTATCAGAAAATTTGCCATAAACATAGGAAATGATTCGAAAAGGAAAAGTGGTTATTAATATTGTATGTTTCAAATCAAACCTAGTTAATTACATTAATCTCTCAACTATGAAGTGATTTGATTATGAGCTACTACTTATGTTTATAAACCAAGATGTGGGGAGATTTGAAGTTATTGAAAATATAAGCCCATTGAATTCTAAAGAATTGGATTACAGTTTTTACAGTTTTTATTAAAATGGCTTTTTGACTTATCGTTTGCTATTTAAGAGTTGGTCATCATTTTGTGGTTTCTATAATGTTTACAAATTTAGTTTCTTTTGTTCGAACTAAATTTTATTGTTATGTTTTCAAGTCTCGAAACCAAATTTTATGGTGATTGAAAAATACCAATTATTATCTTATGGTATTTTATTATGTTTGAATGAATTAAAGTTTGATGACCATTTTATTAAGAACTCTCCTTATGCTGCATTATAATGTTTGTTTGGTTAATAGTCTCATGAATGAAAATTATTTCATCTTGTGATAATGGCGATTGAATTGAAACTATGTTTCAATTATGCATATTAAGAGATTGATACATAACAGAAATTTTATTAATCTCTTGTTTGTGTGATTTGCATTAAATACAAGCAAATCATATTTAGTAAGGAATAAGTCACAAGAAATTATAGGCTTCTTAAAGTGATTTATATAGACGTAAAAAATTTCATCTAAGAGACCTAGTTTATCACCTATAGATGACTTTTCCTATTACGTTAGTTTTTCTATTGTATAAAGATCTCAATCAATGAATGCTAAGGTGTATGTTATTGAGATAGAAATGGCAAATAGAAAATAATGTAAAAGTAATGAGGTATGACATAGGTGATGAATATTATGAGAGATCTGTTCTATTTAGCATAATGTGATAGCTGAAAGGTAATCGTACATTATTGGATATGGTTAGAAGTATGTCTGTAATTCCGAAATACCCATTATGTGATGGATAGATACTTCTAAGCCTGCTACATTTATGTGAATCAGGTTTCTAGTAAGACAGTTTCAAATACTTTTTTTGAACTGTGGATGGGAAAGAAATCAAACTCAGGACACCTGAATGTTTAAGGTTGTCCAGCAGAGGCTAGAATTTTTTATTCCCATGAAAAGTATTTGAAGTTTAGAATGAGCTATGGTGACCTTATTGGTTGCTTTAGAAGATTCAAAGGGTATGAGTTTAACCATTTAACCATAGTACGACAATTATAGAAATCAGTCATTTAGATTCTTTAAGAATGGTGAAATTAGTGGGAGTGATAAATCATAGAATGTGGTCACATAAAAGTTATGGTCTAAGTGTCTTCACCCATAACTTGGAATGATATTGTTCTTACCGTTGTTAAACAACAGAATGATTTAGAACAACAAAGTAAGTTGTCAATCACTCCATAATGAGATTGACACCAATGAAGAAATTGGAGAACAATCAAGGAAGATAGCATTAAGAATATCTCGAAAGCACATGAGATTGGCTATTTGCATGATTATTTGATTTGCCTACAAGAATGTGTTTTGATCCGATTTTATTTTCATAAGCCACGTAAAGTGATAATTTACTAAATGGATTGATGCCATGAATGATGAGTTGAACCATTGAAACTTAATGAAGTTTGAACTTTCGTTGGATTGCCATAAGGATACAAGAAAGTATGTTGTAAGTGGGTCTTCAAAACTACTTTTGACTTAGAGAGCAATATAGAATGATATAAAGTCAAACTTATGGCCAAGGGTTACACTCAGAAAGGAGGCGTAATTTTATGGAGTCTTTCTCTCTTGTATCAGAGAAGAACTCGCTGAAAAATTATGGTAGCGTTGGTAGATAACTCTTTATATTTGGGGGTTACATTTGGATGTGAAAATAAGCTTTTGAATGAAAGTTTAGATGATGGAGTCTATATGAATCAACCTAAAGTTTCTCAATTTAAGTAAAGGAGCACTTTAATACAAATCTAGCTTATGGATATAAACAAGCTCCCTACCATTGGTTATTTATGTTTGCTATTACCATTGATTTTCTTTGGAATTAAGAAAAAAATACTATTGATTAGTGTATATATCCAAAGAATAGTGGGAGTAAGTTTATACTTTTGATATGTATGCTGATGGTGTTTTGCTTGCTATAGTGATCTTTATTGTTTGCACTTAAAAGTTTTTCTCATAAACTTTTAAATAAAAGGTTATATGCTTACATTGAGGAAGTCTAATAATCTTGAGCTTATTAGCTACTCGGATTCAGATTTTGTTTGAAATTTTGGTAGTAGAAAGTTTACTTTTGATTAGTTGTTCCTATTATGTGAAGGAGCAAACAAAAGTTTTAACGTAGCTATTATTACTTCATCCATTATGTTGGTTGAATTGTGGCTTGCTAGCTTTGAGGCCATACTTCATGAATAGACGTTGGGAAATTTATTTTAGGAGTTGGGGTTGTCAACACCATTACCAAGTCGCTAGGAGTTTATGATTCCGCAACTCTTTTTTTTTTTAAGAAAAATTTCAGAAACAAAAATGTCACTAAAGATATAAGCACACAGCTTATAATTGCAGATTCACTTATGCAAGGATTAATGCATAGATATTTAAGAAATATGCTAATTGAATGTGTCTAGCATAGCCCATTATAGTTATACTTACGGACTACAATATGATGACCATATTGTTTGACAATTTAAGAGATCTCAATTACGTGTTTTTGATAATTCCTTGTAATGAATAGTATACGTATATGTATGTGAATCTCTTGTGATTACATGAATAGTTTTCGACAAAAGACATTATTGTTTGGACCTTATAAAAACGCTTCTTATTTAAAGGCTATGTTAAATAGTTTGCTAGTGATTGTGGTACATGGAAGAGACTATGTCATTGTAATGTAGAACTGCCATGACTCACACTAGTGGATTGTTTAATAATAGTATTATGATTGTGACCAAATTAAGAAGGATTGATATGGATTTATGGCGCACCTTATGTTTACCTTGTTAGACCTACTTAAGTTTATCATATGTGCCAAGTGGGAGAATGTAAGACTAAATTTTGTAATTAGTCTTTACGGTCCACATGTTTTAAGTATGGCACATAAGAATAATGGGTTTAATGAGATTCTCTATATCTTTATGCCTAAGATTTTATTCTATTGGTCAAATAGAGAAATTGTTTCGTAAATACGCTATACTTTGATGGGAAGTTAGTATCATGTTCAATAAGGGAAACCGGTCCTCTCTTGATAAGCCCTCGATAGTATTTATAAATGGGCTTATCGGTACCAATTTTGTCCCTCTTTCGTGCATATTTTACTTTAATTAGATGATATTGCGCGGAGTTGGTGTTTTTGGCCTTTACAGGTTAAAGGTGGGAAATAAGGCGTTTTGAACGCCAAAGAGAGCAACCCGAAAGCATCCAAAGAGTCGAGATCATGTGGCACCCTGCCACCGAGTCTCAAGGAGCATATAAAGAAGTGTCGAAGAGTGTTCGGGACGTCAAAGGGGCTGTTGGAAACAAAAAAACAATTTGGAGGTTTCTGCCAGCAATGTACCTGTACCGATAAAAGTTGTACCTGTACATCGTGGACAGATTTGGTCCAAAATGCTGAGAAACAAGCAATGTACCGGTATTGGTGTTTCATGATACCGGTACATCCTTGAAAAAAATCTGCTTTTTGAGCCCGACTTTTGTAACTTTTTAGGGGCATTTAGGACCTTTGTAACTCGTTTTTTAGGGGCTTTAAATACCCCCAGACCTGATTCTTTTAGGTTATCTTCTTCTCTTTCACTTTCTCTCTCTACCTCCATTAATGGAGCTCCCACCTCTATTAATGGAGCTCCCACCTCTCTCTTCATTTATGCTTTGAACAAGGTTTTGAGCACGATCCGTTTACTTCCGAAGCTTTTGGTCTTTATTAAAGTTGTAAGGAATCTCATTCTCTTCAAGGATCTTGTCTTTATTTCAAATTTAATCAATGTTTAGTTTTCTCATTATTTCTACCCTTGTTCATTTCATGTCTTCTTTCGATATGTGTGAGTAGTGTAGTAAGGCTAGGTTGTGGGATGGTTAGCATCCCGTAACCAAGGATGTGGCTTGTTCTTCTCATGGAATTTTCGTTTTTCTAGCTTAAGCATGTGCTAGGGTCATTTTTATGTATCAAAACTTTGAGGTGTTAATCTCTTTGATCAAATGTAGGCAAGGGTTAAGTTTCTTGCCACATTTGATACTTAGAGCTATGTCCCTCCTTGTATTTGTCTAAATGTACCAAAAGAACCCTAGACATGTTTAACACTTTTGTTAAAAAGAGAAGAATCGAGCTTATCCTTGTGTTATGGGTGTTGATTATCCCTAAACCTTGCCTTTAGTTTAATCTCCCGTTAAAAAGCCGTAGTTAGGTTAAGTAGCCAGTTAACTAAATCTTTCAGTTGGCCGTCTCAACGCCAAAGCTTGGTTGGCGGTCCTAACGCCAAAACTCTCTACGCAAGCTAATCTCCGAACCAAGTTATGGATGCGCTCCCTGTGGATTCGACCCCGGACTTCCGGGTATTATTATGCTTTCAACCGACCTAGCCCTACGCTTGGGGCATTCTTATTGTGTCACTTTAAGGTCGCAAGCATCTCTCTGCCTATAAAAGAGTGTCTAGGATTCCATCAATTTAATGCCCCTAAGAGGTTATAAAGTAAGGCAAGAGAGAGAAACCTGCTTTTCACCTAGGGCTTAATGCTCTAGCGATATTATGGTTGCTTCAATTAATCACTGGATCACTCAAGTTCCGCATAAATGGATCCGGGTACGCCGTTCTTGATTCTTTAAGTTTCCGCTTAATGATTGTACTGTGATAATCATGATAGTTCTAGATCCTGGCATGACGTAAGGTGTTAATTATCTAACCCTATAAAGAATAAAACATTACAATAGCTACCTAAAACCGAGAAAACTCATCTACAACAGTCAGGTAAAAACTTAGGTAAAATACATTTCACTACAATACTTTGGTATTTATATCAAAAGACTATTCATCAGCAATTTCTTTTCCAGTACTATTTTTCGCTTCTTTCTCTCTTGATTTCTCTTATACTATTATTAAACATTCTCAAAAAAAATTAAGTACTCTAATCTTCTTTTCTTTTGAACCGGTGCGAAAATCTTATTTTTCTAATCATATTATTCTAAAGACCAAATAAAGGCCAAATACTTAATTATGAAAGTTCTAGAGACAAAAATTAATTATGACCCTTTAGGATAAAATGATTGAAAAAATAGATAGATTTTCGCACCGGCGCAAACAAATTAAAAATTGATGCACTTAAATTTTAACCATATTTTTAAATTTATAAAATATCTAAAAAACTCAAGTGCTCTAATTTTTAATCCGTTTGAACTGATACAAAGATCTAATTTTTTTGATCGTATTGTTCTAAGGGGTCATAATTAATATTTGCCTTTACGGCTCTCATAATCAAGTATTTGCCCTATAGGATCCAAAATAACTAACAGATATTTGATTATGAAAGCCATAGATACAAAGATTAATTATGATTCTTTAGAATAAAATGATCATAATTATAAGATCGTCGCACCATTCAAACGAATGGTGGTTTGGACTGGGCTGAATGAGAGTTTGATAGGTTACGCTAAATCTATTTTCACTGAAAATCTACATATAATTTTTTTTTTTTTATAAATTTTTCGGGACTGCACCTGGGCTACGGCCCAGTACAGCCATGGTGTAGTTCCGCCCTTGCATCGCCCCTAGAAGTTATAAGCATCCATCTTCTCCACTTCATCTCAGTCTTCTCCCGAAAATTTTCTCTTCTCCATCATTTTCACAAAAGACATTTCCCTCCACTTTACCGCTCTCGAACAAACGCCTCTCCGGCCGGGTGCACACTCGTTTTCTTTCCGGTTAGCACTCTCTTTCTCATGGCTGTAAAACGAAAAGAAAAGAAGTAGACTAAGGGAATGGTAGCTGGAAAATGAGAGTCCTGTATTTTAACAAAATGAGGGATCCCTCACTTAATTTGTGGTGTGTGTTATATATATATATACCAAACTTTCAATAAGGGCGCTTTTACCATATTACGGTAAGAGCTTCCCTTTTTCGATTAATTTGCGATAATTCGAGCCGCTCAATGTGTTCAAAATGTGATTTTAATGGTACTCGCTTGAAATCAGCAAAAAAAAACCAAAAAGGGCTTGATCCGAGCAGTTTTTGTTTGTATTTTATCTAACGGTTCAAATAAAAATTGCTCAAATCAAGCCTTTTTCGGTCATTTTTTTTGCTAATTTCTCACGGGTACCCTTAAAATCACATTCTGAATACATTGAGCGGCTCGGATCATCGAAATTTGGTCGGAAAAGGGGAGAAAAGGGGAATCCCTTACCGTAATACGGTAAGGGCACCCATATTAGAAGTGGACTGTATATATATATAATCATTTTCAAATGAAGAGGTCCTAAAATAAGGACCTCCTTATTTCTTCCATTTTCGGATCGAATTTCGATAATCCGAGTGGCTCGGTGTATTTAAAACGTGATTTTAAGGGTACTCGTGAGAAATTGGCAAAAAAAATGACCGAGAATGGCTTAATTTGAGCAGTTTTTATTTGAACCGTTAAATAAAAATATAACAAAAACTGTTCGGATAAAACCCTTCTTGATTTTTTTTTTTGCTGATTTCTCGCTGGTACCCTTCAAATCACGTTATGAATATATTGAGCGGCTCGAATCATTAAAATTCGATCTGAAAAGGGAGGTTCTCATTTTATTAAAATAAGGTGGTTCTTAGGAGAAGGGGACTCTATATATATATCGACAGTTATCAAGGATGGAACCAGGGGGTTTAGTAGCGGCGGCCATCACGATAATAATTTTAGAATTTACAATTATTATATATAAAATAATAAATTATTCCCAACTTATACAGTCTCGCCATCGTTGGATTTTTTTTCTTATTTTTTGTCATATACTAGTCCTAAATCTTCTTTTTTTTTTTTATTTCAACAAAGGAAATCCAAAAATGAAATAATATTAAGGATGAGGTGTAATTAAAGAAAAAATAACTCCACACTTTAACAGTAAAACAATTTACTAATCTTTTTTCGTACTCCATGTGCAAATGATAAATATAATTTACTATAATTTTTGTTATGTTATTTTAATTTTTTTAGAGTCGATAACTGTTAATATTATAATCCGTCTTTTTATTTTTTTAATATATATTTCGCTTCTAGGGTAAAATTCAGGTTCCATCCCTGAAAACCATGCTGCCATTCTTCTTTCTATTTCCATTTCTGATATTACACCCATTCCTTCTTTCTCATTCTCGGGGAAATTTTTTCAGTGCCGAGCGGGTACCACGTGGTACCCACTCACACATATAAGCCGTTCATTGTGTGTTTGAACAGTTCAGGTTTACAGAGAGAAAAAGGAGAGAGAAAGTGTTAGGTAAGAGGAGAGAGATGGTTTCAATTCAAGCTGTCCAAAAGTAAATCGAACAGTTTAGATGCACTCAGCTGGTGCCATGTCGGCAATTCCCGTTTGGCACTTAAAAACTCCTCCATTCGGGGTACCAATTTCATTCGCAACCGCCACCGCGCCGCGGCTTTTTCCACCCACGAGAGATTATTTTTTGTTTTACTCTCACTTCCATAGCTTTCGGCCATCACCACGTCTGAACCAACACTGTCTATCATTACCATTTTCGGTTCGGCACCACCCGAATCATCATCACCACCGTACACCATCGCCACCACTACCCGACACCACCGCCACCTCTCATCTTATATTCTCATGTCGCCACCCGTTTACCACCGCCGCCACTCGGGCCTGCTTCCGGTTCCGGACAACCCCCAAACCTCCCTCTATTTTTCCCCCCGGTCTCTCTCGCCCTCCCGTACTCTCTCGCGCTCGCTGGCGCGCGCGCTCTCTCTCTCTCTCTCGTATATTGTATACACATATACATATAATTAGTAAGAATATAATAGTAGTACAATTAGTGGTAAATACAAATGACAGTATTAAAATAAATAGTAATATGAAGGTCGAGTCGTAGACGTCAAGGAGTTAAATTGGTCACAAATTAATTAACGCGGGTGAATACTTATTTGGCTTAACAGGTTCCGAAAATAATCAGTAATCGTACGTGCTAAAATTGTGCTGCACTGCCGAGGTGAGTTACGAATATACTCTGGTCACATATCTTTTCAAAATTGTTTTGTGATTGTTTGAATAAAATTTGTGTTGAATAAAATTATGAAAAATAAATATAAATTGTGAAAATAGATTTTGAAAAAATAAACTTGGGATTAAATTTTGGAAAAGGAAAAGGAAATAAAAAGTTTTGTGGCAACATCTAGGCAATGAGTTATTTATGGGCAGTGAGTTGTTCTTGGCGCCTATCGATGGAAACTGCCAAGTCTTCCCTTGGATTTGATATCATTTCCCTAATTGATGAGGTCGCTCCCTATGCTACCATCGGTATTATACCCATTACTGATTCGAGCCTGGAAGTTGATAATAAACATTGTTGATTTTATGTCTATAGAATGGTTTAATTTGATTATGCCATAATTTGTGTTATGTCATGTTTTATTGAAGTTGTTTATGCTCTGTTTGCTTTATTTAAATTATGCCATGTTCTTATGTAACCTTAGTATATTATATTGTAAGTTACTAAATTGATTTTGTGTTTCATGAAACTTTTTCAGGAAATCAGGATTAAGGAAGTCTTATCCGTTTTGTATATAAAAATTTTCAATTATTGTGACTAAATAAGAAAATAATGTGATAATAAGTGCTGTTTGTGTGTGTGAGCCACATTGTTGTGATATCGTCGTTGTTGGACAAATTTTGTATTTGGTATGCACACTAAACAGCTTTGAATGTAATATGTCATTTTTAATTTATGGTCCTAGAATTTTTAGTAATTTTTTTATGGGTGATGATATCAAGGCCCAGGGTGATTTTTAAATTACCGGTTATGTCACGAATTGTTACCCATCGAAATTCAGGTTGTGACATAATGTCACTCTCATTCTCTCACAAAACAAATCATACAAAAGAAAGTGACATTAACAAAAAGGAGAGTGACAAAATCACTCCCCTAAAATTTATCCTTTAATTTCCTAATTAGAGATCCTCTAAGACTCTAAGTCTTAGTAGTTATTCAATGCTTCTGAAATACCGTAACATGGTATTCTTAGAACTCTTTTCCATGCATATTGATCGAGAGTCACTCATTTTTCGATGGAACTGACACAGATGTATGGTGAAGAAGAACCACGTGATGGTGGTCCAAGAACCCTTAATAATTTCTCCCTCTAAGTATTCCCAGTGATTCAATTTGGTTCTCCCAGAGAAAGAAGTTCAATTTGGTTTTTTTCTTAGTAATTGTGGACTCACCATAGTTAATGGTCTATTTTTTTTTAATTGTATGTGGTTTGTTAATCTAGCTATTAATAATTGTATATATTAGCTAGGCTAAGTTTCGCTAAGATTTTTGGGGTTTTTTTTTTTATTTTTTCCTTATTTAAATTTTTTTCGCGTTTATTAATTTTGTGCCTAATTTTTGTGGATTATTGATTCGTTTCGAAGAGAGGAATTGAAAAAGTAAAAAGTTAAGATTTTTAGCCAAATATTTTCAGAAATATCGGAGAAAAAGCCCCAAAAGCCGGCTTTTTGGGCTTTATCTTGGATATTTTAAAAAATATTGGGTAAAAGTAAAAAATATTTACACACAATTGCACAAATACGTGTACTCACCCTTGTAAATTAATGTGTGTGCGTAGTTTTTTCTTCAAAATCATGTACCACCAGAGAGAACTATTCAGTGTTTTTTAAGCGAAAAGAATCCAGTTCACACTTTATTTACGTATTTTGCGGCTCATTTTATTTTCGTATAATACACCCTTTATAAAATTTGTGACGCATCTTATGAAATTTTTTATAGCGCGCACGTTATGTAAATTTTGAAGTGATTATAATTACTTTTGCAATTTTTTGTGGTGTAATGTAATTAAGGTTTTGAATCCCAAACCGTACCAACCAGTATGTACCGGATTATTTAATTTCGGTACTCTACACCTCTAATTTTCTTCCGCATCAAATACCAGTCGGTATCGGATAGTACTGTACTACTCTTAAATTTATTTTATGCTTCATAATACCGATCGGTACCCGACAAATACTAGATGATACTGAACAAATATCGGACTGCTTTTTATTTTTATTTTTAATAAATATGTATATTGCACTAATAAATTCTTTTATTAGGAAAATAACATTAATAATTAAATCCAAAATGGTACCCGGAATTTTACTTGTACCAATACGTACGATACTAATAGAAAATTCGGTACTCTAGCCGATACAGTATTGATCAGAATATTGGGTGTAATAGTGTCACGTGTTGCTTCCAATCTAGTGGTTTCTTGCATCAATCGTTTTCGCTTTGTATTTTATTTTTTTGGATGTCATTTTCACATAGATTTTGGCCTTGTCGGGCAACTCAACAAAATACGGGCGAGCTATCGAATTCGGGGATACCATAAACAGGAATAATACCGAGATTTCGTGAGGGGGCAACTAGTCATAAATAATGGAAAGCTGACGAATGTAGTACCAGGAATAGACATATCCTTGGATTGTCTGTAAATCTGATACTGTACTACCATGAGATAACACGTCCCGGATTCGTAAAGACAGTGATAACTTTACGAATAACTTTATCTCAGTCCATGAACATCTTTGATCTAAAGGGCCGAGCCCAATGAACTCGGTGCATTTCTAGTTTGTAACTATCCAGTCCCGTCCGTTTTTTTTTTTTTTTTTTTTTGTGGGCCCATCCAGAGGTCACAAGATCGGAACCATTTATCTTGTAGAGCTCATCGAATTCTTCAAGCACGAAAAAAAATTCAAGTTCATTGGATACCGATCAGGATTCAAATACCAATAAACCACTTTTTTGAAATTCAAACGATTTGACAAGAGTACGCTAATTACACCAATTTATAAATTGTAAAAAAACTTTACAATTTGGTGAAATAATAAATGTAACAACATAAAAGCTATAGCTGAACAATTTAAATCACGAATTCTATCTTTTTATGAATGTGAATGTGAATCAACAATCAACACATCAACTTGCGTACGGAGGCCCTTCTAACCGGAGGTAATCATACATGAGTCCATTGAAAGGGCTTCCCCCTCTTGACTGTGTCAAATAGATCGAATTGCTTCCCTTGATGAGCTGAAGACTCGATATATCCACGCTATACAGTGAATACAACCCATGAATCCCGTGTCTTGCAATCGCATTGTCCCTTCCTACAAGCCTCGTCGTGAAGAGAGGGTAGGGCGCCCGCAGGTCGTTGACCCGAACCTTTACCGAAAAAATAATTCACAAAAAGAAAATCCATTAGAAAGATTCAAGAGTGGCCTATTTTATTCATCAACTACAACAAAAAATTTAATGAAAGAGGAAGCGGACCCTCTCTGGTAATTGTCCCGGACAGTTGCTGGAGTTGTCCCACGAGTGCAAATCTCGCGAAAGTATCTTCCGAGAAAGATACTTTTGCATCGTGAGAAAACGTTGAACTATCCGGGATGGTTACTCGAAATGGGCCTAACCCTACAATGAATAGGTTGCATACTTGCAATTCACACAAACTGGTCGATGCCAAGGCTAGTTGGAGTGTATAAGCTCCACTCCTCACATGTTCCAATTGAAATGAAATTCTCCATGTTGTTGGTACATAGGTGTTGTTTCGTTTCCTGCAATGCGAAATTCTGTTAGAACTAGAAAATACTTGTACCAAAAATTGAAAGGCAAGGGCAAAAACAATTAAGCGAAAATGCGAAACAAAATTGCAAACCTAGTAACGTGAGCAAAGAACCAATCTTTCTGGTAACTGCTAGTGCCGACGATGAAGATGAGATCATGCTTTGGGTAGAGGTCCGAGTAGCGGTCCCACAACCCGTATTGTCTGAACCTGTCGGTCAAAGAGTTACAGTCTCGGTGAACACAATATCGTATGATGCGATTCAAATAAGAGTGATGCAATGCCGAATGACACAACAGGTATTGAGTCGGAGATAAAAGAGCCATGAAGTAATGCATTAAAAAAATGGCACTGTCACGTCATTCGGATCGACATTTCGAAAAGAATTGAAAAATAAATAAATAAATAAGGGCCTTGTACTTGTCAGCATGGTCGGTGTATAAATTGTTGACTCGATTTGAATCGGGTTCGGGCACGAAGAATTCGGCCGCGGTGCGGTCCGGTACGCCGATTTCCCACAGGGTGGGACCCACCCTTGGAGGATAATACACAAGATCGCCCACTCTGATTTCCCCACCTGCATTTTTCAATTGACAAAAGTAGATGATCAAATTTCATTTCTTTCCAATTCTCAATTAATATAAGCCAAGTTCCACTGAAGAATTTTTGGGCTTTTTCGTTTTGTTCTTATTCAAAAAAAAATTCATGTTTGTTTATTTCGGGACAAATTTTTTACCCATATTGATCGTTTCGATGAAATAAATCGGAAAAGTAAACTTTTTTTTACTCTTACCCCAATATTTTTTGTAATATTCAAGATAAAGTCTCATAAGTCGGTTTTGGGCTTTATCTTCGATATTTTCAAAAATATTTGGGTAAAAGTCATAATTTTTATTTTTTTGATTTTCCTCGCCAAGACGAATCCATATGGGTAAAAAATTTACTGCAAAACAAATAAATGTAATTTTTTTAAAATAAGAATAAAACGAAAAATGCCCAAATTAAAAGCTCAAAAATCCCTTAGCGTATAAATATTAATAACTGTATTTACCTGGGGCGATATTAATGAAATAATCATTTCTGTAATCCCCAATAATGCCTGGGACCCATGCATACAAGCTATAGTTGCCGGGTCGGATCCCCTTGATCACAAAGTGGCCTTCAGCATTAGCTCGGGTCCAAAACTGGTAACCCTTTAAAAGAAATGTAAAACAAATCATCAAATAGGGTTAATTAAGTAACATTCAAGCTATCCATTTTGTAAAGTCCACAAGTAGATCATCCCACAGAAAAGAAAAAAAAATTATTTTGACCGGATAACAGTAAGGGTCTCATTGTATCGCCTTTGTGTTTGTACAAATGAACAAATTCTTTCCACCGACGGTGAAAAAATCTCACTTTCCCACCATCGTATTCCTACTGTTTGTTTGCATGACAATAGTATACTTCGGTTATGATATGAATTATTCATATTAGACCAATAAATGCTCAGTGGGGCCCACAATGAGTGGTGGTAGAAAAGTGAAATTTTACACCAACAGTGGATTTTAATTTATTCCCGTTAAAATTTTATCATTCATTTGTCTTCTAAAAGGAATGAGATTCAATGAGATAGATATCCATAACCGACTAAGCTAATTTGTCGCATGAATGATCATCACATCGAGGTTATTTAGACAAATGATCTAAGATTGTCAAATTGAAACTCTTTGTGAGCGCTACGAATTCGTAAGTTCATTTTGCAAGGATGGAAGAGAAACCGATTATGAATTAAATTTTTTAGGTTTACGTTGTTCGGTTTGGATTTTGAGGGAGATTTTTGAGAATAATAATTGGAGAGATAGATAAATAGATAAAGAAAATTTAGTGAAGACGGTGCTCAAGAATTTTGAGACCCTAAAATGGAAGCTAATTGATTACCTTGTTTTCTGTTTGCCATGATCTGACTTCTCCAGGTTTAGCCAACCCAACATACGCAAAACTTGCTTTAATACGATTTCTGTTTATGTACCTGGAAGGAGAAAATCAAATTGTTATTTTACGACATTTGATTGGATATATATAGTGGGCCTTGATCATCGGTCTCGGCTCTTTGTGCTACGAGCCTTAGCAATGCTAGGAATATAACTTTAACACACAATTCTGGACAGAAGAAAAAATGATGGAGAGCGATGAAAACTAGACAGAAAATAAAGAAGAAATTGGAGAGAATTTTTTTAAAATTTTCTCTTCCTTTCCATTTTTTTCTCCAAATTCCAAACAAACCCTTGGAGGAAATACGAAACGTGACATTGGCACTAATCGTATGCAACTCATAAATGTAGTGGTTAGCCCTAAATAATTGTGTGGTGAAAGATTGGAATTAGAACGCCGCGGGACCATCCCGAAAGATCACCAAACTATTTTCTTTTCAGGACAAAAGCACATAGAGAATAAAATCAGGTATCAAGTGCACGTGCGAGAGTTACCCATCGCGGACTAGTAATCGACCACTAACTGTACCCCGTTGCTTCGCTTTGGGAAAGTCTTCCGAGAGAGGGAAATCGTACGGCCAGCTTTCGGTTTCTCTCACACTCTGATCAAATTTCGGAGAGTTAAATTAGATTCAAATATACATGTTATTGTACTTATTCAGAAGAGAAAATGGCCCTCCCAAAAAAAAAAAAAAAAAAAATTTCACCTGTTTTTTTGCGTCTTCCCAGAGTAAAGATGGATCCTTATTAGCTGAATCGGAGTTAAGATAGATAAAAACAGGACCAAAAACCTTCTTCCATGGTTCCCCATCTTGGAATGTAAGTGACATAGTCCGGCCAGCATAGTGGTTACTGAAAAACACCTGCATTTGGAATTAATTTTGAAAATTTTCGCCACCGAATTGTGTTTCCTCAGAAGAACATATATACGAGCAAAAACCTGTGCGATGCACTTGCTATGGAAGGAACGAATTTGGGTACGTGAAACTAATGTAAATTCATGAAGCACATACGTACGTCTGTCTTAGCTAGCCATTGGAAAATTTTCACCACCAAATTGTGTTTTTTCCCATAACGTGTTAGCGAAAATCCGTGCACCGCATGGAACGAATTTTTTTTTCTACTTACTTAAAAAGAAATAAATAAAAAACATAGTTAGGATCTGCTCAAGATATTTTTACAAGCCTAAAAAAAGCATCAAACAAATTAAAATATGACTTACCAAAAACTCCACGTAATTGTTCAAATTATTTTAAATTAATACTATCTCTGTTCCTAAATGAGAGTCATTTTTTCGCCATATGTGCCGCTCACAAAATCAATTGTATCTCACAATTTATGATATTTTAAATAACTTTAAAATTTTTGTCTTATAAAACTAATTGATATCTATCAAATAATATTCATATTTCATATATAAATTTGTACATTGAAAAATATAGACATTTTTGTTAGAATTTTGTAATAGTGAAAGTGGACTTTCATTTAGGAATAGAGGGATCGAATACTTTCATTCCCATTTTGTCCCTTCTTTCGAAGTTGTAGTTGAATTGAACAGATCATTTTGGGCCAAACTATTGCAAATGATCCACTTGAGCCCACATCTAACTATCAAAGTCCAACAGAATAATAGAGAACACTTACTCCTAAGCTAGTTGGGCCCACGTGGGAAGTGAGCTCCTGCTTGAGAGGCCCACCCACCCGGAACTCATCGCTTGGTGTGATGACCCAAAACCCGACCCCATTGTCCAAGGATATCCACCCGTGTACCCGATTGTCCTTGTTATCGGCCGAATATTGGTACTTATCATCCACCTAAAAAAAAATTCAAGAAACAGACTTTTATTATTGACAGGAATTCAAACTTCACTAATTACAACTAATTATGCTGACTTTCGCTCAGAAAAAAAAAAGTATTTTTTCATAAGAACCGACACATATTGAAGGGTATGATGTAAGCAATCCACTTTTTTTTTTTTGGCTTCTATTAATGAATGTCACAAAATGCCCTTCAATTTGTATATTTGCACAATTTGAGCTCAAAAAATCTATACGCGTAATCGCTATATATGGGTATGATGGTGTATATTAGAGTTTGAAGAAATTGGGGAACCTAACCCTACCTCTCCTTTAAGGTTTGGATTGGATGGATTGGTCAACACGACAGCTTCATGGTAGTCAAGTGTTTGACCATTGGTACGGTCATAAGGTGTTGGCATCACCCTTTGCCTTGTATCCGATAATGCCATGTAATTAAACCTACACAGTACACACACCATATATTAATTACAACAACATTATATATATGCATTTATACAGATACAAATATCTCGGCGGTCCAAAAAAAAAAAAGAAGTAGAAATATTTCGACGGTGGATCTATATTCGAATCACAAATTCGCGGATGAAAAATATAAGAAAGTAGCCGGAAAAGAAAATATGTGGGAAAAAAATTTAATAATTAGAAAAATGTTAATTCAAGGTATATATGCTTGAGCAAAGGTCAGATTTGTCTTCCAAATATTTAGTACTTAGTTAGGATTATGAAGAATACACGAGTGTTTGGAATCCGTTAACTTGATGTATTTAACCATGTATGCATTACATATCAGAAATAAAATTATTTTTTCTTGCAAGAGAAAAAAATTAATCTTTATTGGGTTATGATCAAGAGAAAATTGAATATATATTTTATAACTTACAGCTTGTGCTGAAGCTTGAAAGCAACCCTCCCTTGGTCGATACTCATCGCAGGAAATCCCTCTAACCTCTCAAATATCGAGTATGTGTAAAAACCGGACGAGCCTCGCAACATTACAAACCTGCGTACGTATTAACACGATCGAATGTAATACTGGCAACGATGGATATTAATGCAATTTATTTTGTAATTTAATTGTGTAGGATGTTAAATAATAAGAGTTTCTGAAGCACTGTGCTGTACCTTTTGTCTACATTTAGGGGGCGACCGATATCTCTGTGCGAAGGATCCCATTTGCTTGGGAATGAAATCTCTATTTGATCTTCATCTTCGGTAATAACCTCGTAACTTGTCCCTTGTAGACTGCAGATAGTACTCATTTTTAAGTAGACGAAGTGTTTGATAGAAGTCCCAAATAGGTTTTGGCTTGGTTGATAAGTGACATCAAAATACATTTGCTACGCGTTAGCTGAATGTGTCTGACACGGGTCTCATCTCACACCTTATCCGATTGTTGTGTTTTGATATGGTATTTAATTCATGGGTAATTTGCACTTACACCCCCTGTACTATCACCGATTTGAAGATACACCCCTTACACGTAAAAATGTAGGGGGTGTAAGTACAAATTCTCCTTCTTGCACTTCAAAATACAGAGATGTAAATGCTTAAATTTAAAGTACAAGGGGGTGTATCTTTAAATCAATAATAGGACAAGGGGTGTAAGTGCAAATTACCCTACTTCAACAATCTAGTTTTTAGGCACGTTCTTTGCACATGCATGCCATGCTTAATTAAAAGCTATACATATTGCCCAATGCATACTAACAAGTAACTGGTTTATGCGCCAATTGTAATACCGATTTGATATGTTTTCAAAAAAGGGTTGTCATTACTCATCCTCTGATTGTCGTAGGTCGTTGTGGAAATAGAAACATAATGTCCAATGAGTAATTCAGTTGTAAATATATAGAAAAAGAGGAAGAAAACTTACTCATCCAATACGTATTCTCTCGGAGTGGTCCAAATAATATCCCAGTACCTACAAGTTGTGTAACAAGATCACAAAATGTGCAAAGCATAAAATTAATGACATTGGTAAAAAAAACTTGGATTGAATATCATGTATGTGATGAATATATAAAGGGTTTGATTGCAATGTTAAAACCACGAGAACCTTAATGTGCAGTTAATATAAGTTCATGGATGGAAAATTAATTTCCAAAGAGAGAGAGAGAGAGAAAGAGAGAATACCCTCTGTTGGTTTCTTTATTATACTCAAGAATATTGTCAATTCCTTGGTACTGTATTCTGGTAACCATGCCCTTCGGGGTTGACAAAGTGACCTTAACAATGCCATTATCCATTACCACCTGGACAAATTAATTAATGGACCACCTTCTATCAATACATATTTAATCTTATTGATTAGTCGAATTAAGAAAAAGTTAGTACTAAGAGTGCTGCAAGATCATTGTTTCAAAATGCGTGTAATGTTAATTTGCCTATATGTGTGCACGTGTTCATACGTTTGTCTAATGTAAAACCATTTCATACGTTTGTCTAAATTTCAAACCTTGTAGATCCTTCATACAATTAGTCTAATGTAAAAGTTGTTAAATTCTTTTTTCCCTGGGGCCATGTCCCTGTGCACCCAAATCTTTTCATACGTTTGTCAACAGTGGGAGACGCAAGACTCGTACATTGCGGG
This sequence comes from Rhododendron kiyosumense, assembly GCA_019656275.1. Taxonomy (NCBI): domain Eukaryota; kingdom Viridiplantae; phylum Streptophyta; class Magnoliopsida; order Ericales; family Ericaceae; genus Rhododendron; species Rhododendron kiyosumense. Next base: position 418,830 of record BPLS01000150.1, on the reverse strand, counting down.
GGCTCGAACTACATTTATATTTGCAGACATATAAAATGGCTTTGTTCGGTTGCTAGTTTTGGGTATTTTAGTTTTCGTAGTGGGTGGAAAGAGAAATAGGTAATGATTGGAGAGAGAGGTAATGAGCAGAGAGAGAAATGAAAGTAATAATTAGAGAAATAGGGTAATGATTTAAGAGAAAAAAATAAGATAATGATTAAAACCCAAAACTAAAACAAAGTTGAAAAGAGAAACGAACAAAAGCCAATTATATTCCATATTCATATATTGCTACTAGCCCACTAGGTAGGTCTAAGTTTGTGTGTGCATACTTAGACCCCGTTCGTTTTGAAATTTTGAATTTGTAAATAATGCGTGTAAAGAGAAATAGAATAATAATTAAAAATATATGTAATGATTAGATAGAGATAGAGAGAGAAAAATTAGATTAATGATTGAAGAAAAATACGATATAATTAGAATTCAAAATCCAAAACCTTTAAACGAATGGGGTCTTAGTTATCCTTATATTTTACTTTACGTAAACAAGCTAGTTATTTACAGTATTTCAAAAAAAAAAAAAGAAATTATTGATTACTTCAAATTACGTGAAGTTTTTTTCCACACAAATATACTTTATTTTAAGGGTCCAATTTTATAGGACTATCATAAATTACCCTGGAAAACTAGTGCAATTAGAGAGAGATTTTGGAGTTGTGCAGAGGTCCGGGTACATGGCACCCCCTTCCATCCGTCCTTGTTTGTCCGGTTCATGCATTTTCAAAATCACTAGATAATGTGACGTGGCCTTAAGCACATCACTCTATAATTGAAATTCTGAAAAGAGAAAAGATGATAATTTTTGGAGCTTTACATAGTCGTGACCCAATCTATGCAAACGGAGTGGAGGAAGTGATGACTCCAGTTCTCGGCTATTGATGCTCCCTGGAACTCTGCAATTTGGCAAAAACAGAACAACAAAACATTTCTTAATAATCAGATTAACGGCTTTAAAATAGTACATAATTTCGAGAGAGAAGTTTTAAATGGCGGCCGCTACTTAACGTTACACCCCGCTACACCTATAAGGCTAAAAAAATGCATGCAAAAGCTGGTCTAGCCACCTGGTTATTAAAAAAAAAAGGCTAAAAAAATGGAATCGTACAGGTCCGGCTACATATCGGTTCAACGCGAACCTGTTTGTGACTGCTATGGCTACACTCGGCTACTATGGCCAATTTAAGCAGTTCACAAGGTTTTTTTCGTTGAAAATAATTTCGTAAAGTCAGAACCGCTAAAGTGGATTCTTGCTGTGCATTGTTCAATACTTCTGATACCATTACACCAAAATGTTTCTATGCTGCACAGAGAGAGAGAGAGAGAGAGAGAGAGAGAGAGAGAGAGAGAGAGAGGTACCTTACTGGAGTCGCCCCAGAAGCTTCAACAATGAAGAATAATTGAACAATTAAGAGCACAAACAAACCCCATTGTCTCTTCCACCCTGCCTTCTCCATAACTGTATGATGATCAATCAACACCTGAAAAAACAACTAATAAAACTTACCATAGTTATATATATCTATGCCATCATAAGGAAAGGATAATATAATAAGTCCTGTTGCAGAAGAAGGTGAAGAAACAAAACAGCAAAAACACAAAAGGGATGGAACTAAAGCATCTCTATAGTCTATAAAAAAGCACCAATCAATCTTTTTGCAAGAGGATTAATTAATAGCTAGCCAAGAAAATTTACCCTTTTTTTTTATACAGAAAAAAATGTGCTTTGAATGAAATATATCCTTTTCCTAATAATTCTATGATTTGAAAGCTGTAAACAATTTCGGTCTGCTGGCATACTTTATACATGTATGTACATGTATATATATAGTGGAGATAAACCAGCTGATCCCTTCATGTCAAAGTCTGGCTTGGTTTGTGATTATTCATTGGGTACCGGTACATTTCCTATTTTTTCCACTTTGGCCAAATACCATTTGTATCCCAAACTCAAAAGTTTGAAAACCGGGCCCATAGCTGACGCAGTGGTGGTTACCTATCTGGTAACCAGAGACCAAAGCGTTAGAAAATTGA
>BPLS01000150.1:403828-416750 GCA_019656275.1 Rhododendron kiyosumense | reverse complement strand
ATAGACCAAGAAGTTTCCTTTTATTGACGTAGCTAGACAAACAGTAAACATACTAGTAATAGAACCAAGAAACTATTGTAACACACGAAGAACGCCTTTGGTCTACGATTCAACTCTCACCCAAGTGCTATTAATTCATTTGTCGGGCTAGTTTGATGTGAAAGGTTTTTTTTCCAACTTTAACTGAGCCATTACAAGTGGACTGAGAGATTGACCATTGAGCTGGTCATCGAGTTATAAATTGGCTTTGTTCGGTTGCCATTTCCGTTTAGTTTTAATTTTGAAAACCAATCATTACCCTACTTCTTTCTCCAATCATTACCCTATTTTTTCAATTATTACTTTCTCATCTCTCTCCAATCATTATCCGTATTTTCAATCATTACTCTATTTCTCTCTCCACCCACTACCAAAACTAAACTAAACTAAACTTCCAACCAAACACAACCAAAATGAAACTTTACAAGTTCGACAAGAAAAATTATTTAGTGCTGTATAAAAGGAGCAATGCTCCTCCCCTCACATAAGTGTGCGGTCCCCTTAAAATGTATGGGTATCAAATTCATTTAAATGTATGGAGCCAACATTACTCAAGTGAATCTAAACCATACTATTTTAGTTCTCTTATCTTTAATTCTCAATATGGAAATGCTAGATATTAGTCGAGGTGTGTGCAAGTTGGCTGGTTATCAAAAAAAAATTTGAAGTAGACTTTCAGATAATTTTATTGTAACCCTCACAATTAAGATCTAAATAGTTTTGGATTAACTCGTAAGATCTCAAGTTTGAAAGCTTTTACGTGCTATCAAATTTTATGTGATTAGTACTTCATAACGAAATATGCTCCGGCTTTAGTTGAATCTCCAGTCAATGGACGGTAGGATTAGTCCTCGAGGATTAGTTGATATGTGCCCAAGCTGACCCAATTTATTGCCCGAAAACCTCAATTATAAAGAATAGTGGAGATAAACCAGCTGATCTCTTCATGTCAAAGTCTGGCCTGGTTTGTGATTATTCGTTGGGTACCGGTACATTTCCTATTTTTTCCACGTTGGCCAAATACCATTTGTATCCCAACTCAAAAGTTTGAAAACCGGGCCCATAGCTGACGCAGCGGTAGTTACCTATCTGGTAACCAGAGACCAAAGCGTTAGAAAACTGGATAGACCAAGAAGTATCCTTTTATTGACGTAGCTAGACAAACAGTAAACATACTAGTAATAGAACCAAGAAACTATTGTAACACACGAAGAACGCCTTTGGTCTACGATTCAACTCTCACCCAAGTGCTATTAATTCATTTGTCGCCTTGTCGGGTTAGTTTGATTTGAAAGGTTTTTTTTTTCCTACTTTAACTGAGCCATATATTACAAGTGGACTGAGAGATTGATCCTATTAATAGTGTTGACCATTGAGCTGGTCATCGATCGAGTAATCATAAAATAAAACTTTACAAGTTTGACAAGAAAAATTATTTTGTGTAGTATAAAAGGAGCAATGCTCCTCCCCTCACATAAGTGTGTGGCCCCCTTAAAATGTATGGGTATCAAATTCATTTAAATGTATGAAACCAACATTACTCAAGTGAATCTAAACCATACTATTTTAGTTATCTTATTTTTAATTCTCAATATGGGACTACTAGATTAGTCAATGTGTGTGCAAGTTGGCTGGTTATAAAAAAAAATTTGAAGTAGACTTTTGGATAATTTTATTGTAACCGTCATAGGACCTAAATAGTTTTTGGATTAACTCATAAGATCTCAAGTTTGAAAGCTCTTACGTGTTATTAGATCTTATGTGACTAGTTCATAATGAAATATGCTCCGGCTTTAATTGGAGCTCCAGTCAATAGACAGTGGGATTAATCCTCGAGGATTAGTCGATATATGTACAAGCTGATCCAATTTATTGCCTGAAAACCTCAATTATAAAGAATATCAAAGAATTTTCTTTTGACCATCCATTTGAACAATTCTTCGGTCACAAAATGATTCTACACGGCACAGGTAATTCTTTGCCTTAACAGTAATCTTAAAAACGTGAAAATTAAAACCACAGATTTCTAAAGAAAAGAAAATTCTACTTCTAGATTTTCCTTTCTTTTCCACAATTTGATTTCCCTTTTTCCAGCTTGATTTTTGTTTTGTTTTGTTTTTTTTCTTTTCATGTTCTCGATCTAGTCCTGTGTGAGGTAAGGCTTTGACTTCGTGGAAATAGTAGTAGTTGTTTTCTTGGCTTTTGGAAACCTACTACACGTTCCATTTGCTCTTCGTAAATGAAGTAAAAGTTCCTGCTTTCTGGGTTGTGATTTCTTGGGTCGAATTGAAAAGTAAGGTAGATAGAGGGGTTAATGTCAAACAGTTCGGGTGGCCGAACTTTGACTCTTGTTTCGAAGCCAAACTATTCTTATCATTGAGAGTGATTTGGATTGCAGTTTGAGCCCGTAGGCTCCGAGTACTTATTCAGTAATGTTGGGACACTGCCATGTGTTGTCTCAATAAAAGGAAGGTATTATGTCGTGTCGTGTCGTTTTATCTCGTATTTGTGTCAAAATTCTCTCAATCATAACCCTACCTATTTACCTTGTTGTGTTATCGTGATATGTCATTTTCATTTTCCGCGTCAAAAATAGCCAACCATAACCCACTAACTTCGTCTCCGGTTTGTGTCGTGTTATCATGTCCTTTCAAAAAAATTCATCCGGCATCGTGTCATGTCGTGTTCGTATCGTGTCACCTCGTATTCATGTCAGAATTCTCTTAATCCTAACCCGACCGGTATAACTTTTTCTGTTATCGTGTTATGTCATATTTGTATTTCGTGTCCAAAATTGTTGACCCTAGTCTCAATACCTCTTGGTACCACACATTCCAATGAGGCTCATATACGTAGTGGATCCTACAAGAATGTATGGTGTTGAGATATCACGTGGCGGTGCCCACCCAATAATGTTTATTAGGCTCGGTTCACTTGTCATGTAATAAACTCACTCTTTTTTTTTTGTGTGCATCCTTCCTCATAAAAGAAGTTGAGAAAACTTGAAAATAATACTGTAGTTTAATTGTGAACCAAACTAGGTGAAAACTTGTTTTTTTTTTTGCAGAACACGTTTGGCTAGTTAATCTCAATAAAACGTAAGATGTTCTCGCACTCTTTATCCTTTGGATTGTAGGGTCCAAATTTAGCAGTCAAAGGTTTCAATAGCAAACATGAAACATGTGGAGTGTGCCCTAATGTTGAACAAATTACAATCAAGTCTCATGCATTTTGGTGCAAAGACTACTACTTTTGAATGACGAACTTTAGACAGAAAAAATTCCGAAACTCTACAGTGGTGCCACTGTGCCAGAAAACCGAAGACACAAATTAGTGGCAGACACGTGACTTGTACATAGTGGGTGCCCGACCAGTACTACTGTATTTCTACATTGATGTCAATGACGAAAGGTATATTTCATGTTTATGTATTACTACCTAGCTAGTAGATCTAAGTCTGCATATATGTACGTAGCCATCATTTTATTTTACACGCATGAATTAAAAAAATTGTTAATGACTTAGAATTATAGCACATTTTCACACACACATATATCTATTTTACAAAAAAAAAAAATCATTCAAAGAGCTTGCAGGGGCCAATTTTATGGAACTTTTCTAAGTTAACCTAAAAAACTAGCGCAATCACAGAGAGAATGTTTAGAATTGTGCAGGAACCCGACCCCCTTCTGAAACCCCTTCCATCCGCCCGCCTCCGATGAAAATTGATGTGGATTGTACTTTGACTGAACAAATGGTCTGTAGCTAGGTTACCATTTTGACACATGAATACCATGAATACAACATTTTGATCAAGACTTAAAAGACCTTATAAGTGCAAAACCAAACAAAATTAAGCAAATATGGAAAGTCATTGACCAAAGAGAATGAAGCAAGCAGTACCCTAAATGGGGCCTGCGAAGCTCCAAAAATCTTGGCAATGACTCTACAGATCGATCAAATCACCCTTTTGTTGGCATTCAGACTATCTCTCTGCTTTGAATTGTTATTGTTCAACAAAATGTGGTTTGCAAATTGTTTACGATACGTTCCCAATCGATTGGAATTATCAAAGGCTGCATTTAATCGATAAGGAAGGAAAGGAAAATAAAAATTGGTGTTCTTCATTGTACGCTTGTTTTATTAGGATTATAAACGAGTTGAACTGAACTAATTAATAGTGACTATTGAGTGGTTTAACTTCGATTTCTATATATTAATAACCTTAGAAAATGTGCTCGTACTGAATTTGTTAACCAATCGAGCAGATCGCAAAAGGGTCTTTTGGCTAAGCGAAGGCACTTGAGAAACTTGGTTTTCGTATACAACTAGTTTTTACGTCATGAGTTCTGTTTCCATAATATATAATATAGAATGATTTGCCCATCTCCTGTAAAATTAGGTATTCACGCATCTTGTATCTAGCATTGTATTACCAATTAAATTATTCTTTCTAGTCATGGGAGAAGCTAGCCGGGCCAGCGACGGCTTGGCTCCCTTCAAATCTTAGGTATGATTTTTTTTGGTAACTCGAACCCATGAGAGAGACACTAGCACCGTATCATGACGCATGCCTCAACTACGTACCAAAGTTCACTTTGTTTTTAGGCACGTGTTTTGCACGTCCTTTGCACATGCTTAATTTCAGAAAATGATTTATACCTTGCTTTGCATATTAAAAGATATGATTATTTACCCAAAAAAAATTATTAAAAGATATGATTCTCCATGTGGTTGGTATGTAAGTCTTATTTCTTACATTGCCGAAGATCAAGTTTAGAACCAGTACCTGCAAAACTGGCAAGCTCGACAGCTTAACGTATAAACATCGAAACACACACAAAGAACCAATTTGACTGATACTAACTGCTAAGAACCCTCAGCAGCATCAGCTTGAGTCCAAAATTGATAACCCTAAAATGCTAAAATTACAAAATACATTTGCTAGTGTGAGCTGAATGGTCTTATCGCACACCTTTATCTGATTGTCGTGTTTCGATACAATATTCTATTCATTTAGGAGGATCCATGCAACATAGACTAAATCAAACTACAATAGTTTTTAGGCATGTGCTTTGCACGTTCTTATCACATGCGTAATTTCAGTAAAATATATATATATATATATATATATATATATATATATATATATATACACACACACACTGCACAATGCATACTAAAAACAAATTAGTTTATGTGCCAATTGTAGTACCGATTTGATATATAATTTTAGTTTATGATGTTCTGCAAGGCGAAAAACAGAACATCATTTCAAAATAATCAGAACATGGTTTTGAGAGAGAAGTTTTAAATAGCGGCTGCTACGTGGCGTATCCATCTCTGTACACCCCGTTATACGTGTAAGGTTAAAAAAAATTCAGTCTTATTGGTTTGCAAATTTCCAATAGCAAACATGTGGAGTGTGCCCTAATGTTGAACAAATTACCAGCAGAACTCATGCATTTTGGTGCAAATACAACTTTCGAATGATGACTTCAGGTAGAAAGAAATTACTCCATGAAACTGCCGAAAAACCGAAGACTATATATGTTACCATTTTGACATGAATACTGAATACCACACCACGAATACAACATTAGGCAAATAAAATGTTAAGTTTTTTGGGCTTTGGCCCACTTGGGAGTTAGGGCTTGGCCCATTAGGTGTTTTGGGCTTGATCCACTGGGTGTATTGGGCTTTTCCCCTTTAGGTATTTTTTTGGGCTTGGGCTTGGCCCATTTGGGTGTTAGGGCCAACCCACGGGGTGTATTGTCCCTTTAGGTTTTTTTTTTTCTTTCTTTTTTCATCTAAGCTTTGGTTGGATTCTTTTCCTCTCCCCCTACTTGATGTACCCTTTGTCAAATTCTTTTGAATAAAATATTACTTTTGCCGACAAAAAAAATAATGGAAAGTTAATTTCAACTCCAAGGGAAGGAAGTTAGTATTGACCAAAGAAAGTGAGGCAAATAGGAGACTAAATGGGGCATTTGAAGGTTCCACAAAATTTGGCAATGACTCTACAGATCAAAACCAAACTTTTGTTGGCATTCAGACTCTCTCTGCTTTGACTTGTTATTGTTGAAGAAAGTCTCGTTTGCAAATAGCATACAATACCCAATTGGTGGAATTATCAAAGGCTGCATTTGATCGATAAGGAAGGAAAGGAAAATAAAAATTGGCATTCTTGAGAGTACGCATATTTTATTAGGATTATAAACGAGTTGAACAGAGCTAAATAGTAAATGATTCAGGTTTCATTTTAGGATATTAATGACCTTACAAAATAGTGTTCGTGCTTGATTTGTTAACCAATCGAGCAGATCTCGAAAGGGTTTTAACTAAGCGGAGCTTCTTCTTTTTTTTGCCAACAGGATAGAGGAGTCTTCATAGATAATAATTGAAACAAAAAACATCAATGAAACATCAGAAAAAGCATCCATCCCTCGATAAAGCAGTGGATAGCCAACTAGGTGGATAGGCTTGTCAAGTGGAAACATCTTCTCCTCCAAAGCACCTACTCGCTAAACAATGCGCCATGTCATTTCCATTACCTCTACTTCTCACAAACTGGTTTGGTTTACCACTTACCAGTTGTGCATAATATTCGTAAGTTTTTGTCAACTAGACAGTGTATTATTTTGGTTAATTTTGTATTTGGAGTAGGATTGATCACTACCACCACCACTACTGAATCTTGTAGGCATTATGGAAGATCACAGCTAAACTAATTGATGAAGGAGAAGCCAAGAGAGGGAAAATGAAGAAAAAACAGAAAGAAACTCTAGCTGTCATTTGAGACCGAGATGGCATGAGGAAAAGATACAACAAGAGTCCCTTTGTGCTGCTGCACAAGGGTGGTGAAAACCCGGGAGGAGGGGAAGAAAGGAAGAAAGGAAGAGAACATTTGGCTGCTATAATTTGTTTAGAGAGAAAGGTTTTGTGCGAATTTTTAAGAATTTGACTGGAAGGAGATGTTCTCAAGAGTCAAGATCATAATCCAGTTGCCACCCCTGAGATACAACACAGGCATCCACTAGGTCGGTTCTTTTCCTCACAAAGTTCCCATAATATTCATTGCCACGTCATTTTGAATGAAATTTATGTGCGAAAACCGAATTCACACAAATGTTTCCTAATCAAAAGGTCTAGCTAGAGCAAGGTTTTGAATCCCGTATCATACCGGAGAATCAAAAGGCCTAGCCAGTACGGTTCTCGAGGCAGATAGAAAAGTCAAATGTCTATATAAAAGCTTCCTCATTCCCATGTAAACAAGACAAATATTCTATTATACAGTCATACATCTCAAACACTAAATCCTGACCTATGGAGATAACATTACTTCCACAATTTAAACTAACTGAAAGAATGAATCCGTATCCAGCCCTACTTTGTTTCAGGGGGCCCTTCTAAACGTATATAGTCATACATGATACCTTTGAAAGGGCTATTGCCTCTTGACTGTGTTAAATAGATTGTATTGCTTCTAGTAACAAGTTGAGATCCCGATATCTCCGTTGCATACAGCCAATACAAGCCATGAATCCCATGCCTTGCAATAGCATTGTCCTTCCCTATGAACCCGGTTGTGAAGTGAGGGGGTGTCGTGACATCTGCCTCGTTGACTCGAACCTTATCAGATAAAAAAAATTCATAAGCAAAACACAAATTAGAGAACAATGGTTACCGATCGATGTGAATTTGTGACGACAACAGCGGACCATGTTTGTTTGATCGGACTAATAGTGAAGGGATATGTGATCTAATTGCACAATTTATCCTGTCTGACTAATTGTAATGAGATCCACTATACCCCATCCCCCAAGGAATTTTGTATCCCATGTTTTTCGTGAGATTTCATATCTGATGCTTATTTTAACATGACTGCAAAAGTTTAAATCAAACGTAGGATGTCTGGTCTTAAAGTCCAATCCAGGCAAAATGAGCCATGTTCAGACAACATAACCGTTAGTCATACCAACTGCGTCCCTGCCTGCGTAAATAGCTAATTTTGGTTCACTAAACACGAGGTGGACCAAAAGCAGACACGTATGCCAGATCCTAGTATGACAGATTGGAAGTGAGTTCCATCATGAATATGCTTCAAAATTTGGAAAGCAGGGTGGACATGGGAGTATGACAAAAGAATAGGGGAAAAGCAAAATCAAAAAAGATAACTTCCATACTTGGAGCTCGGCTTCATGGGCTGATGCTATTGCTAGACGGAGTATATAATTTCCAGTCACGCTCACATCATCCAGATCAAATATGATTCTCCATGTGGTTGGTATGTAAGTCTTATTTCCTACATTCCTGCAGAGCAAGGTTAGAACCAGTACCAGCAAAACTGGCAAGCTCGACAGCTTGAAATAAAAACATTGAAACACACACCTGTTAACTTGGGCAAAGAACCAATCCATCTCATAATTGCTAATGCCCACAGTGTAGGCAAGATCCTCGTCCTGATAGACATCAGAGTACCGATCCCACAATCCATATTGCCTATACCTATTGCTCAGATACAGTTCAAGGGTGACCATTGCAGTGTATAACAGGATCACAAACATTGACACTGTATTTAGATCTGGGATATGTATAAGGGAAAGGAAAGGGAAGCGAATTACAGGTTGGTTTGTGTAGGGAAATCCCTTGCCATTTCTCTTTGCCTTCACAAAACCCTCTACAAATCCAAGATCCATCTAAGCCTAGATTCGGATCTTGGATTTGTGCGACGAAAAAGGTAAGCAACAGTAAAAAGAGATGACAATTGCTTCGCTAATCCCTTTTCCTTTCTTTTCAAATACAACCTAAGCAGCTTTTGTTTGAATTAGGGCTCACTTGTCCGAGAGGTTGACATATAACTGGTTCATTAGAGCCGGATTTGGGTATGGCACATAGAATTCAGCAGCACGCCGATCAGGGATCCCTATCTCCCACACAGTAGGACCTTCCCTTGGAGGGTCATAAACAAGAGCACCTAGTCTTATATGTCTTCCTGTTTATGTCCATGCATTTAATCAAACATTGCCCAATTTCCATTTCCTTAAAGAAAAATCTAACAAACAACGAGAAAGTTAGGACCTGGTATAATATTTATCAAAGCTTCATATTTGTAATCCCCAATAATGCTTGGTACCCATGCATATAAGTTGTAATTTCCATCTCGGACGCCTTTAATAAAAAAGAACCCTTCAGCATCAGCTTGAGTCCAAAATTGATAACCCTGAGAGGCTCAAATTAAGCATTAGTCTTTTTAATAGTCTATTAGCTGTCATAGTTGTTCACTACATCGAATAAATTAGCCAAATGTACACATCAAGAGGCGAAAAATTCAATAAATATAGGCGGATGTGTTACATATCAACTGATGTTCAAGCCATGACGCAGATAAGTGAAATCTAAAATCAACCTTGTTTTCTCTTTGCCACGATCCAGTATCTCCCGGGGAAGCCAACCCCACAAAAGCTGAGTTCGCAGTCAAAAGGGCCTCATTAATGTACCTAAATTAAGATGTGTATTTCAAAACCCATACAGTTTTATATATATATAAAATGATGACGAAAGACGATGCTTGAGCATGCAGAGGGAGGTACCTGTCGCGGACTAGTAATCGACCAGAAACTGTGCCTCGTTGATCGGCATGAGGGAAGTCTTCTGAAAGAGGGAAATCATATGGCCAGCTTTGGGTTTCTGTCAACATCTGAATATAACTGAGAGTTATGATTTTTATATGTGTTAATTAGAGTCAAGTGTACAAACTTTCATGCCCAATCTAATACCTGTTCTTTGGCATCTTCCCAAAGTGTTTGGACATCCTCGTCGGGTGAAGCCGAGTTTAGGTAGACAAAAACAGGGCCAAACACCTTTTTCCATGGCTCGCCAGATCGCAATTTTATCGCCAGACTTTCCCCAGCATAATGGGTGCTGAAAAACATCTGGAGATAAATACCCAACCCAAGAACTAGTATCACTTATACAGCAGCTAAACAAACCAAATGTAGGACTGGATAACGTTACAAAACACAAGTCATTAGGATTAACAGTTGTTGCATTGAGTTGAGCATATACGAGCCACAATGTCGGGCCAGCGAGTAACACTGTTTTTGGAACCCAGGGAAATCGAGGGGAGACAAAGGGAAAGGGAAGAATGTAAGAAAATTAGACAAAAGTTCACCCCTTTTTTTGGGTAATTAACAAAAATTTACCTTCCTCGTTTATTGATTATTCTGTCCTATTTCACTTCTTGTCCTCACATTAGTTTCTTTATCAATTTCTTCCCCATTTCTCCTTAAAATCAAACAAAAGAACCTCACTTCTCTCCTTACTTTGTTTTCCTTTGAACACTTCTCTTCTTCCCCTTTCTCTACCCTAAGCTCTAGACAAAGCATAAATTAAACCAAAGATGAAAGACATGATGTGTCCGTCCCTGCTCTTACATGGTGTGTTATGGAAAGGGAACTAGCTTTGTGGGATACTTACAGACAAGGTGGTTGGACCAACGTGTGAGGTGAGGTCTTGCTTGACAGGCCCACCGGTTCGGAACTCGTCACTCGGTGTGATCATCCAGAATCCGACAGGTGGGTCAGAGCAGATCCACCCATGAACCTGGTTGTCTTTGTCATCGCATGCATATTGATACTTGTCATCCACCTGCACAACACCACACCAAGAAACTATCCCACTCAACCTAGAACACTAAACCCAAAATCCCTGAGTTCATATTCAAAAACCACACAAGGGAATCTTATTCAATTGTCGGGAAAACTGACCGGACTAAAGTTAAGACTGCCTTACCAATGCTTTTAACTATGCATCCACAAATGGAGAAGTACATCATATTAGTGTGTGAATTGTCAAATATACCTCCCCTCTGAGAAATGGATTGCTTGGATTTGTCAATAGAACAGCTTCAGGGTAGTCAAGAACATGGCCATTCACGCGGTCCTCATTTGTTGGCATGATCCTTTGCCTTTCGTCTGATACCGCCATGTATTGAAACCTAGTCATGTATCGATCAACATTAAATTTAATCTGTTCAGTTCAAACCTTGCCAGGAACCCAAAATAATGTCATTGCTTCTTAGCTTTCGAAAATGAGCTAAACTATAAGAATCTTATCTTACAGTCTCTCCTCAAGCTTGAATACAATCCTTCCCTGGTAGATATTTACATCTGGCCATCCGTCTAAGTGTTCCAATATTCCATACGAGTAGAAACCTGGGGAGCCACGCAGCATTATAAACCTGCAAACGGAATTCACAAAATCACCATCTGTAACTTGATAAGAAGTGTGACTAGAGATATGTTTAGTAAGCTGATTGTGGGACTTCAGCGGCACCTTTTGTCTACGATAAGGGGAACTATATCACCATCCAGGGTGGAATCCCATGTCCTTGTAAAAGAGAGCTCTAGTTGATTTTCATCTTCCATTACAACGCTAAAAAGTGTTCCTTCTAGCCTGCCGACAGCAATTGAAATGATTAGTTAGGAAATAATTTCCATTACAACACAGTGTAATTCTTCTCAGAATTATGTTTTAGAGTAAGAAAGAAGGATGTACACGTCATATGTTCCACCAAGATGTTCTGGATTGCCCCAAACGATGTCCCAATACCTACATTCAATTAAAATTCAATGAAAAAGGTTCAAAATCTTGACAAATAATGTCTTATTTGTTATTTGTCATTCGTGTAAAACTTTAATGAAAATAAAAGGAAGTCGATGTGGTACCCTCTGTTTGTTTCTCTATTGGGTTCCAGTAAATTGTCAATCCCGTTGTACTGTATCGCAGTGACCATACCCTGAGGGGAAGACAAGGTGACATTGACAAGTCCATTGTCCATCACAACCTGGAAAATCATAGACTTGTATTATGAGAAGATGTTACACAAAGGGTCAGCTAAGTGACAAAATTACTGCGGTTTTACATGCTGATCCAGTATATGCAAATTGACTGGAGGCGACAGCATCGGTTCTTGGCCGTTGATGCTTCCTGAAAATTTTCTGCAATTGAACCAACCCAAAAATAAAAACGGATAGACGACACATGAAGACCGGGAGAGCAAGTTTAGTGCTTGAGTGTGTTTGTGTCTCCATTCAGGTCTGAGAGATGGAAAGAATTGATGACTTTCTACCCGCCAGTATTGTGAGTAAAACTGCACAAACGAACTTGGCAAATTGCATAAACCATGACTTAAAAATGCTTTGATAATGAATTTTTCAAGTGAAAACGAAAGGCAAATCAAATTACTCCGACATGTTTATATTCCTTTGGAGGTAACAAACCAAAACAATGGATTTTCTGGGTATTACCTACTTATTTATTTTCTGATTTCATTATCCAACCAAATAGAAAAAATAAAAACTTGACTTTTTCTGCTCCTTTCCCTTTCCTTTCTACGTTCTACCCACAAATCCAAGATCATAGCATATGATAATTCAGCTCAAAGCAAACAAGTAACAAGAATGGAACCCTATTTCCATTGGCAGGCGGAATGATTAGTTTAAATCAAGGATTTCTATTAACAATAATGGAGTCCTATCTACTTCAAGATTTCATCTCGGAACTTCATATTCGTGGTGATTTTGTTTGCTTATTTAATTCATTTATAGTTCAACAAGAATTAGGATTATACTGTTCCATATAGGGATGCAAACATTGTTTATTAATTATGAAATCATAGTAATTTAGATCATCTTCAAGTCTACTAACCCCATGAATTTTACGTTTTAGTCTAAGCACTTTATGATCTACTTCACTCGCACAATCTTCTCCCTCACTTAGATATCCACACCTTTGGATATGTATGCACCATACATATTGTGGGACTAATCCGCGCAAATCACATCTCTTTGTTCGAATACGCAAGAAGCAAGATAGTTTC
>BPLS01000150.1:358573-403818 GCA_019656275.1 Rhododendron kiyosumense | reverse complement strand
CTCTCTCTCTCTCTCTCTCTCTCTCTCTCTCTCTCTCTCTCTCTCTCTCTCTCTCTCTCTCAAACTAATCCCAACTCAAATTGAGAAACTTGGATATCAAGCTTTATAAAAGACTTAAAATGCAGAGTTTTGTGCTTTTACGTCAATTTTGTACCAAATAAGGAACAGAAACCAAGACTTGTAGATGATCCATATTCTGTTGTCCTAGCTCATCGTCCAGAACATCCCTTTTCCTAATTATACAGTCTTTCCCTGCTTATCATCCATAAACTAATAGTCAATTTTGGAACTGTGGCCATCTCCTGTTATATTAAAACATCTAAAAATAGCATAACGTAGATGCTGAGGATATAGTAAATAATAAAGTTACGCCCTGATTTCTCTAATATTAGAACATGCAGTAGAATAGATCATGCATTCGAGTCTGGCTACGCGTGAAAGGTTAGGTCTTTCTCTACAGATAGGGGTGTCGAGGATATAAATAATAAAGTTGTCTCTCTCTCTCTAATAGCAAGCTTGTAAATGAGTTGGTGGTTAACAATCTAATATAGCAACAGAGCAGGAAATAGATCCTATGTTCAAACCTTATCGCCTACCTAATGTTAAAATATTTACACAAGTTTAGCCCACTTATGGAGGATAGCCTGGCTATACATGAGGGGGTGTGTTGAGAATATAAATAATAAAGTTATCCCTCTCTCTAACAGCTTAATCTTTTAGATGAGTTGGTGGTTAACAATCTAATCAAGGGCGTAAACGAGCAAAGCTGAGCCAAGCTTCGTAGTGTTTGAGCTCAGCTCGTATGCTAAACGAGTCCTTAATGAGTCGAGCCTGGCTAATTTACTTAATGAGCCTATTTATACGAGCCAAGCCTATACAAATGAGCCGAGCCAAGCTTTAGAGTGTCGAGCTCAGCTCGATTACTAAACGAGCCAAGCTGAGCCATGAGCTGGTCGCGGTTTGTTTGCAGCCCTACTTAAGCTTTTTGATGGATTGATAGTCAACAATTAGTAGACAACGCAATTCATTTTGGCCTATTTGAGGCAAAGTAAAAAGTGTGAGCGCGAGTGTGCGTATTGTGTATACGTTATAATATGTGTGTATATATGCTCGTGTGTGTGTGCGTGAGAGAGAGAGAGAGAGAGAGAGAGAGAGAGAGGAACCATGGTAATAAAGAGAGATGGATATTGAACAGCTCTCGATTGAATCGACATGGAGGCCGGCTCAAGCGCGCACGCCACCGGCGGCGGCGGCCCCTGAATTTAGGGTTCGCCAACTGTACGAGAAGCCACTCTCTCTCTCTCTCTCTCTCTGGACCGCCAACGGTTGGTTAACGGCTAGTGTTTATGCTTTGAGAAACGTTGTTGGCACCCAAAATTTGATAATCACACTTTAATATTTATCTTAATTTTACTGGTGTTTAATATTTACTAGTGTTCAACCTACTTGTATTTTGAGGATAAAAAAAAAACAAACTTGTATTTTAAACACTAAAAAATACTACTGGAGTACAATACTAAGGTGTGTTAAATAAAGTGAAGTGCTACAATTAATGAGATTAAATTCTTTACACCGTCAGTGTAAACGTTTGTTTCTTCCAAATCAAATATATTGCGCCACGTTACCATATTTTATTAATTGGAACCACTATTTTACAATGTGGCATAATGTAATTAATTTAGAGGAAACAAATATTTACACTTGCGGTATAAATAATTTATTCTTAAAATCAATTAGCTGTTGTTTTTCAGACCTTTGTGCGTGTGGGGGAGGGGTGTGTGTGTTAAAGAAGAAGAAACCAAGGGGAAATGTATAATTTTGGAAACTACAGAGAGTCGTAAATATTAGAAACTAGAGAACAAACAAATTAAATAGGATATGAAGTAAAGCATATGAAAGTCACTAGGATAGTATAGATTAGGATTAACGAATGACTAAAAAAAATATAATAAAACTTATCTGGTATAAGATGGGTGTGGATCCTCTCATGCGATAGATTTCTCTCATGTGACTCCTATGTGATTTCAAATGGGATTCACTGAGGTAAAAAAAATAAAAAAGTAGATTGATCAACCGTCAATATCCTCCTAAGCAAAGCAAAATTGTCTCAAGAGAAATGAATGTTGTGTTGTTGTGACAATATGATTCGATCAAGCTATGACAAATGTCCAATTAACTTGATTTTGGCATTCATGATAACAAAAAATTTTTAAATTTTAAAATGAGCGACTAGAATCATCAAGTGGGATCATGATAGATCCTATTTTACATAATGAGGATTTTGATCAACACGAAATCACGACAACTTTATCTTGACATGCATGAGTTTCAATCTAGTTTATCAATATGAATTTTAAGATAATATTGTTTTGAAATCATGTTGATTAACATATCTAAGGTTTATATATCGTGGTCTCTCTTTGTTGGCAATTTCATGACAAAACACACATTTACATGCATCCTCCTTTTTATCGGGTTGAAATTTATTTTTAGAGTGTCTATTTAAGAAGTGGAAGAACATCAACGTTATTTTGCATTGCGAGAGATTGAGTTTTAGACATAATTCATGGGATTCGACATCAGGAGCGCTATCTGCGTATTTTCAGCAATGTGGCTCAAGCAAAAGATATGGATATGGTAAAGAATGAAGAATGAACTTTCTTCTTTTTTGAAAAGAGAAACCAGGACTGTTTGTCTTGTGAGTCTGTAGAGATAAAGCGGATAAATTTAAAAAAAAAATAAAGAATATGTAGAGGTCACGCAAAATGCAAAAGGAAAAGATGAGAATATGGTAAAGTGAATGATGAACTAACTTTTCGTCCCAAGAAAAAGAAGAGAGAGACATATGAAGGCAAGAGTCAAAAGAAAACCGAGGTAATTAAGCTTCACAAATGCAAAATAAGAACCTTAGCGGAAGGATCTGTCTTGTAAATTGAAAAATAAGTACTTAAAAATAAAAATCTTAGCAGAATAAATCTAAATACCGCGTAGAAAAAACAAGTCATAAAAATTTAACTAAAAAAGCCGAAAAAATTCGTAAAATAGGCAAAAAAAAAACTTAATGGGAGTGTATATCGGAGTCTTTCCCAAGTTATAAGTTATTATTACGTGTTTCTCCTAATTTCCTAGCAGGACCCGTTTCCAAAAAATAGCAAAGAGCCCCAATAATTTGGGATGGAGGGAATATATCGTTTACATAAATATGTAGTTGTATAACTATATACGCAATTTGGGTGTTTTTTTTTTCTTGTTTTTAGAAATTGTGAGGTGATCTATAGTGATAGATTGAGCTTGTTCTCTTTATATTACGCTTCCTGATGTATCGCTACATGGTTTCCTTTTGTATCATTATTTTTAATCATAGGGGAATCTTTTTTCTGATAAAAATATATATATATATGATTGTACGTAATTATAAATCTTATTATAAAACAGAAGGATGTGGGGACAAGTTGTTGGAATGGCTTAGATTCATTTGATCTAAAGGCTGTAGTGCCTCCTCCCACTTTCCGGTTAAGTGCCCATAGTTTTCACCTAAATCACATAACTGCAATCCCCTTCCAACATGGATAGTGCTGTAGGCACGGGTTAGCACTAGTACGCCTATATGTTATCTAGTTTGAAATACAGTAAGAAATACTCCTTAATTGTTGGCCTATCTTGAGTAGTCATGTCCACTTTTGGATTAAAAAATAATGTACTTTACCGAATAATTTTATCAATTCTTTGTCATTATGAAGTTCTAAAACCAAAGTGGGATGACTCCTTAAAATAAATCAAAAACAGGGAAAGGATGCAGTATAATACATGAACTTTTTAGATTTTTCTCGTTGAGACAAATCAATAATTTGTAACAATTGATCAAAGTTAACAAATCCGAAAATAATTTGAATAAAGGTAAAAAAAATTAATCGAAATGGCTTGTTTATCAAATTACATTTTATTTGTTCAGCTTTATTAAATCTGATTCGGATTTGTTGGATTTTTGTGATTAATTTTTCAGTTTTTTTTTTTAACTCGAATGTGAATTGATTTTATAGTTAGTTCGGGTTCTTGTGGAATATTTGCAGAGGTTCGGTTGGTGTAGGGGATGGGGAAGGAAGAGGAAAGTGGGGCATTTTCCTACATGCCAAAAAATTGTCTTCCAAAGGAAACAGTTTTCTATTTATTTACTAGAGTTTGTCCGTGCCTTCAACGCATTTTGAATACACCAAAAATGAATTGCGAAACTATTGACCATCCCGCCAACGAAACTGATTTATATGGGAGGATTTTTTTCTTAAATTAGGATCAAACATATTTTTTTCTTACCCTTTTGTTCAGTTTACAAAAAAAAAAAAAACACACACACACACACCAAAAAAATTAAAATTGATCAACGGATAAACGAAAGTGTTTCTTACCTTTTTGTTTAGTTTACGATATGCCTTGCCCTAATTTTATACATGAAATTTTATTACTTTCTATCTTTCCATAACAAAAGAGAGCTGATAGGAAAAATTAGAGAAGATTTCGCCTTGTTTTGGAGAGAGAATGTGCTGAGGTTTCAAAAATTACTTCCTTTTCTTATTTCAAAATCCAGCTCTTGTTTTTGACAATGAAATTTTATTACTTTCTATCTTTTCATAACAAAAGAAAGTTGGAATAGAAAAGTTAGAGAAGATTGAAAATAAGATTTTCTAGCCCCAGGACTCTTCTCAACCGTAGGATTTATGAGGGATAAGTTTGGACCGTTAGATTTATATACATAGGATTCAAATATTGAGCTGTTTTATTATATAGATTTTTTGCCAAAATGTTAGGAGTTTCCATTGATAGGAGAAACAGTATATCAAAAAAAGTAAGATCCCACAGCATAACGGACGAATCAAGCTACAAGGGAGAGGCCAGCAAGAAAGTATCCCACTCCCACACATAAACCTTCTGGGCACAACATTCATCGCAAAAAAAAAAAACGCACAACCAAACCAAAGGAAACCCCCGAAGGGGAGGAAACGGCCTCATCAAGGGTAGGAAGCCAAAAAAACAAATGCAGCAGAGAAAAACAAACCAAAACCTATAGAAACAGATCTACACTTCTAAATCCGGTCACCAGGATCACAGATCACCGCAGCAACCACACCCCACCATTTAGCAACACCAACAGCTATATATCTCCGTCCCACAACAACAACCTTGTCAGGGCTCAAACAAGCGAGTTGATAATGCCGATAAAACTCGCATAATGAGGAAGATTGAAAAATAGAGCACATAGGCGGACTGCACGCAAACGATTGGCGCCATCGATGGGGAGCACCAACCTCAGGGAGGGACATATCTGGAGAGAGAGAGGAGGAGGAAACAGAACCCCAGTCGTAATCATGTCATCGGACAAACCGCCGCTCCAATTCCGAGGGCTTATTCGCTGGAGGATCTCACCAAGCGACCCAACAACCCGTCATAGTAGATAAGGGCGGACCCAGAATTTTCTATAACTTGGGTCAAATATCCGCGTACACAAAGGCTCATTGTGCCGTGTAGAAATTGATGCTTGTGATCGTTCCTTCCTTTTAAAATCTCTCCATAGCTATAGGAAAATTTTAAAAATTTTAATAGGGCGTATCCTAGGTTTTAATAAGTTTGCTTAGGTTGGATTAATGATACGGCCCAATTAGGCACACAAAATTCCCCTATTAGGTACACAAAATTCAAAGTCTGACTTTTAATATCACATCATTTCATCCTAGCGAACAACATATTTTCGAAAAGGTTGACCTCCACAACTTGTTACAATATCCTCGTACACAAAGGTCATAAATATGGGAACTCATTTATGATAATTGTAAAATTTAACTCCCTCCATGATAAAAAATCTGTCTACTACGCAATATAACAATTTAAAAAAAAAATAAAATATTCAATTTTTGTACCATATTTTGAAGTTTTCATTCACCTCGTAGTTAACTTTTTTTGAAATAGAGGTTATAATGTTTTTTGGTTTGCACTGTTTATACTACTCCCTCCGTTCCAAATTGAGAGTCCCTCTTGGGGATTCTAACTATTTAAAGGGACATGCAATCATTACACCTACAATACCTATCATTTCCACCATTACCCCTATATTCTACCTACTTTACAACACTTATATTCACCTATGAAGGACATTTTTAAAAAATCACCAAAATTTTCCTTCCATTTTTGGAAAAGGACCATCATTTTGGAACAACTCAAAAAGGAAAGATGGACTTTCATTTTGGAACGGAGGGAGTAATATATGAAGTTTTGCACGTGTATTAGAGTATTGGTTAATATATCAACTGGTAGAGTTAAAGTAATTTCTGAATAGCCTAATACAAATTTCTGGAGTTGCCACTCATCTAAGAGAAAAATCAAATTTCCCTCAAGTTCAAGGATTAGGTTTTACTCGATAATAATCGAAGTGTTGTTTTGCTAAAAAATGAGAGAGAGATAAAGATAGGCAGTGCACTTGGAATAAAAAAAAAAATTTGAAACTTTCGGTTTTTTTTTTTAAAACTCGAAGAGAACTGATCTTGCTCCGTTTTCTTCCTTATGTTTTCTTATTGAGAGAGAGAGAGTGAGAGAAAATAAGGGTGGGACCACAAAAAGAACCGAGGCAATGGGTGAAAAGTTAGATAAAGATGTATTTTTTGAAGATCACTTGGGGCAAGGTATAAAAGGAAGAGTATAGAGTCTTGGGGCAAGATTACCAAAATGTCCAAAATCTATATACCTCTCTGTGGGGAAGTTTGATTCAGTGAGATCCACTGACCCCTCTTGACCAATATGGGTCCGCCCTTGATATTAGCAGGGAGTGGACGGCTAGTGATGGAGGGATGGGGTGAGGCGGCACCTCAGGAAACAGTTTATTACTGTACCATAATCTTTACATTTCCCATAAAAAGTGGAGTGAAATAGAACATTTAACGCAATTCTATCATACGCCCTCGGGACACATATGAACAAGACCCATAAAAAGGGTAACGTCATTAGTTGATGAGGTATAAATACCATTAAATATAACACGGGGAAACTTCACCGTCTACCGTTAAGTATAACAAATTTTTCGTGCTCCCCCCCGTGCATAGTAAAATCCGACGAAAAACAAAAGAAACTGCTGTGCATTGTTGATCATCTTCACTTCTTAACTTGATTCCAGTAACATCCACAAACTAATCCAAACAATTTTTTCTTTTTTCTTTTCTAAACATTTTCAGGCACACAAACATCATAAAACCAAATTCGAATCGCGAAAAATGCATGCCAATACACACAAATACATAGTATACATATATATACACATATACAGTGGCGACTCCAGAAATTTCGGTGCATGGCAGCATGGGGTTATTCATAAACGTCAATATTTTTGTCAATTGTAAGACCGGAAAAATATAATATAATAATGGTAATTAATAACCTACTTCCAACAAAAATCACATTTAAAGCTCGACATACATTTCAACTTGTAAACAAAAGATATCAAAATACCAATTTTCTTTCTTATAAGTTCTTGACCAAAAAAAAAAAAAAGAAGCTACATGAGCTTTTACAATTGCATTCAATGCGAAATCGTTGCATGATAGTTTCTATGTCAATGGTGTCAAGTTCTATATAATTATTTTCCAAAAAAATCAAACACCCCATACCCTATATTGACTTTGCCAAAAAATCAAACAACCCATATCAAGCTTGATTATATACAAATTTCAAAGGGCAAAGCTTATAAAATTATTCATGGGTGATCGGTTGAATCAAAGACTCGAAGATAACAGAGGTGGTGAACACGTTTTGCTTTTCACTTTGTACAGTGTCGCCTCTGGTTTAGTATAGACTATGAAGAGAAAATTATCATGTGTGATGTCACTGTAAATATCTATGGGTCAATCTATTAATTTCTAGAAAATTTGAATATAGTATGGTAAAAAAAAAAAAAAAATCCCCATGGGGTTGCCGGACCCCGCACCCTTAGCTGTGGCGTCGCCACTGCACATAGTATATGATATATGTGTATAGAAGCATATATATATATTCTTGTATGCATGAAAGCAGGGGATGAGGAAGAAACCTTAATGGGGTCTTCAAAGAACTCTCTCCAACCAAGAACAAATGCACAACAACTCCAGTCCACCCACACAGCAGAACCCATTGCCTTCCCATTAGCTCACTCAGTCCACACACCTGCAAATCATCATTATATGAACAGATACATACAAATCGATCAGAAAACAGAGCACAATGTGACACCCACAATTCGGAAAAAATCAAAATGGGTTTTTATAAAACTCAACAGTAAAAGAAAGAAAAATGAGAGAAATTTGGGCAAAACGCCAAAACCCACCTCTGTAAACCAAGGTATGTGTGTATTTACTCTGTGTATTTGTACAACACGCTGCTTTGTGGGTATATTTTCTTGGGTCTATTCTGTTTAGTGCCTAAGTCCTATATTCTACTGAATTAAAGCACAGGTGCAAGTGGGTTTGGGACCTTTTTTTTGTTGTTTTCCCATAATCTAAGCGTTACTGTATCTCACTTTTGGAGTTTATTGCGGGCAACTTTCGACCATGAAAACAGGGGAATGGGATTGTTTACTTGCGTAGATACGAAGAGTTAATGGGAACTAAATGGTTCATTAATAGCACTTTATAAAGGTGCTTCAATGGATTTGAACTTTGAAGGTCTTTTTTTTTTTTTTGCCCTCTCTAATAACTTAGGCGTTCAGGCCATTTTACACATATCTCGACTAATTTTGAGGGACCAATCTCATCGTTCATTTGCACGGTTCTCAAAAGCAAAACTACCTATGAACTATGAATTGACCCAAAAGTAGTTGATAGTGCAAACAGGGACTTGGGGTTGTGCTATGCGAACGGTGTTGTGCACATCTGGACCGTTGATCTTAGCAATCAACGGTTTGGATTGTACGGTGTTGCACGTAATTTCAACCGTCCAATCATTCGACAATCTGGACCGTTGATTGCTGAAATCAATGGTCCGGATGTGTGCAGCACAATGCGCATAGCAATCCTCAATTCAAACATAAGATGAAGCAAATTCCTAAATTCATGCCTTCACCACTAGCCTAGTTTTTTTTTTTTCCCCTTGTATTAGGTCATTTTGGTTGACTTTTTGAAATGGATAATTTCCGCTATACGCGCAAGAAAAAGTAACGAATTGCTCCTACTACTTGGAGTTGTTGAGGCTTCTCTGTTTTTTTAATTAGTTGAAAGTGAAAAATTAAGTCTAAGACATAGCATCATCATTTATCTACTCTACCATTTCTTATTTGGTTTAGTATTTTTTTTAACCCATTGGGTGGTTGTGCCAATTTTGACCTAATTCGTCCAACCATATCGATACACGTAAGCATGTCATTTTTACAATTTTTACTTGATAAAAAGAGTTTGCAGAATATTTAAGTGAATTGCCATCATTATAGATGCATTTAACAAATTTAGAAGATCGACACAATATCAAATATTATCCTATTTTGCCTTGTCACAAAAAATTATTGTAATTAAAGTTATTCAAAGCGTGTTGGCAAAGTACTTTAAGAGAAACTTGTAGAATTTTAGCCCTTAAAAAAATAGGTGATAGTGTTTTGTAAAAAGATTCTATTAAATGATTTTGTGATTTACAAAAATTCTTAGAAGCTGAGGAAACAACCTAAAATCTGATTTTGATGAAGATGGGTTTTGAGTGCTTTATGGAATAAATTTTCAATTTTTAAATTATCTCATAATTGAATTTTAACTTTCTACAATAAATACTCATACCTTTTTGTTGTACTTTAATTTATCATAATCTCATAGTTATATCAAACACATTGATCCATTATACTAAAATTTAAAAATACTAGCGATTGCTACGAGTTTTGAACACAAAAAGTTTTTTTATAAAAAAAAAGTTTTTGTTTTTGATAGCGATGACCAAATCACATAAATTCGAGCTAACAAATTCAAATTCAATAACATGTTACATTCATAAGATCCAAGTTTAAATATGAAATAAAAGCTACAAAATAATAGAGTCAAATTCATGATACACAAATGCAGTTAAAAAGAGTGTTCCCCATCGGAGGCTGTATTTTGCAAAAAATCATCCAAAAAGTTTGTACTGAACTATCCTCATTACTCATGGACACTTACCTACTTCTTCAAATTGCAGAATTAAAAACATGAACAACATGAAACAGACGGAAAACAATAACTAAATGAGTAAGAATTCTGTAAAATAAAATGGTGATAAAAATAATTTACCTTAATCATAGATCTTGTCTATTCACGCGTGTTTAGCATAGATTATGTAACTCTTTCTTTCTCCAATATATAAAGGTACGAAGCAAAACTAATTTCTTCTTTTCTTGAAGATGCTGATGAATGAGAGGGATTGTTTGTATGCTTATAAAAGAAAAACCTAAGTTTAGCATAGATTATTAAGGAAAACATAGGTGTGTTTTTTTTTTTCTTTTTCCAAAGAAACACATATGTGAATGTTAATTATTAAAGGAAAGAGGGTTGTTTCCTTTTGACCATAGGGAAATCATTCTAAAGGAAACAACTGAAAAGCAAATATTGAATTGAATGTAAGGAAATCAACTTTAGAGGAAAATCAATTACTGAGTTGATTTAATTTCAAAAAGATAATCAAGAATTTTAAGGAGACAACCTAAAAAGCAATCAATTGAAAGAATTTACCAGTCATAAGTTTAGGAGGTTATATTAGAAAGTATTTCAATAAGAGTTATCAATCCTCTTTAAATAAATTAAACATAAAAGGGAACAAAATTAAAACAAAATCAATTGAAAAATGAAGGGGTGTAGTATATTTCCCTTTCAAGGAAACGTGTAACTTCTTTTCTAACATTAGTGTAGATTTATGTATTAGGAAAAATTCATTCAATCCGACGGCTATAACCTTATCAGAAAATACGATGGAATGACTATAAATGCTATTTTATTTGTATGTCTAGACATTCTTAAAGAAAATTGTTCTGTTTTATAATATAAATATAATTCAAAATTTGTTTCTCACAGTTGTAGTAAATGTTCTCACTAATGATCGACCTTGTGAGACATTGTCAACTACTCCTTTCGTCTTGAATTATAATTACAAAAATACGAGTGATTTTCTGATCAAATTAGTAAAAATATTTCCGCATATATATATATATTGAATTTCTTTGCACAAAATAGTCTATGTTGTCATCTCGTATAGAGTGGAACCAAAAGTCTTTCACATTTTCAGTTACTATGTGAAGAGACTTTTGACTGACCGTCCTTTTGGTTCCACTTTACCTCAATTCCCCAAACATGGAAGATGGGAACAAAAAATAGGTGTAGTCATATAGGACAACTGAACAAACTTTCTCGTGTAATTACCGGGGTGGCGCTAACTCACCGTTCTGTTTCACCGCTTTTTCTATCGTAATGCTTAATCTTATCATTCGTTTCGATGATTAATGATCCGGATTTTAAACTCTTCCCTGAAGGAGTTCTTTTAAAATCCTTTGGACGGTAAAATTAAAAGCGATAAAACAAAGCGGTGGGATAGACTTTATGTACTTCATCATTCTGGATTACCTTGCTATTCAACTTTAACCCTTTGGAAAATGAACGGAGTGAAATTTCCAATAATCTCCATTAAGGAACTGTTGAACTTGTTTGACTGTGAGATTTTCATTTGGAAAATGATCAAGTTGAAAGGCTATATGTGGCTGGAGGAGGTATTGCCTAGTCCTTTGGCTCAAGGTGATTGGTTCCATGGCTGTTTAATTGGGAGTGAGAATTCATGGAGGCTACTCGTGACACACACATAGTAACTGACGTGACACTAAAGGATGTCATGTGACAGACACCCTTGTCCTTTAAGAGGAACCAGAGCCCAAGGTAATTTGCTCTATATTGACAGTTATCCGAATTAATTTATGCACATATTAATTAATTTTAAATATTTGTAACTTCAGATTTGAGAAAGTGTTATTAATAAATCTAAGGATTATTTTCTGACGAATGTGATAATCGACATGGGCGGATCCAGTATAGGGCAAGCGGGGTCATTTGACCCCACTGAGTTCCAAAATATCCATAGAGCAGGTATAGTTTTGAGGAATATTTTATAATTTTGCACCAAAAGGATCACATTTTTGTCCTGAAGATCCCACGAAATTTATAATTCTTGTCTTCTTTAATTGTGACGTTATGTAAAGAACTTAATATTTTTTCTCTCTCCACAAAGTCTACGAGTCTATAGACTCTTATTTTATAGTCTGTTCTTGTATCTCTCTCTAAAGACAAAAGCAAGCATAGGCTTCTATGAAGGCAAAAGCAAACAGTCTTTCTAAATGAAAGTTAGGTCAGACAATTACCAATTAATGTAAAAAAAGCTTGGCTATGGTAGTTCTACTCTTTGTTTTTCTGTTTTCATATTTAATTCAATTTCTTATCCGATTTTTACATACAAAAAATAAATTACACATGTTATAAATATTTAACCTTACTGCAACTAAATTCTAGGTCCGCCTCTGATAATCGAACCTGGGAACTCGAAGCGGCAAGTCCCTCACTTGCTACTACAGTTCCAGTACTCAACCAAGAACCTTCGGGGATAATATTGGATTATGAGATACTCTTAAAAAGTGGCATAGCGAAAAATCTAGAGTATTTAAAGCCAATTTGTCGGCACTTTAAATTAATTTCTATAGCTTCTCCCACAACAAGCCAGGGGAGGTGAGCCTTAGATCTTAGATCTTAAGTTTCACATCTTCACCACTTAATCAACCCGTAGTGAAATGGAGGAACCTACATAGTTGTTAAATCTACATAAACGTATAATCGTGAAGGGACTTCTTCTTTCTTTTTTTTTAACTAAGGCCCCGTTTTGGAAATTTTTTATTTTGAAGTACTTATTTTCTATTTTACGAGATAAGTTATTCTCTCACAATAGATCACCTTTAAATCGTTAAACAAATACTTACGGAGTATTTCCTTAGTGGAACGGGGTCGTGGAGTGACTGAAACACCACCATTAAGTTGCTTCTGGAACGCTGATTTTTTCCTCCGAAAGCAGATTTTCCGTGTGACCAAAGGGCGCCCACCTTTTAGCTCCTGTGACTTCCTGCCTCGACGTCCATGTTTTTTCATACTATAAGCGCATGTTGGGACCAGTTTGCCTCCACGTCCATGTCTCGATTAATTTTGAGAACTTATAGTCGTGACCGAACAAATCATCCGGCGGCCTAGAGATGTCAAATGTTTGGCCTCTACGAAATTCGAATATGGGAATTCACATATGACAAGTACTTATTACTTTCTCATGCTCACGCTATCAAACTCATTGGGGTTGCCTCTACGTCCATCTTACTACTGAATTTTTTTTGGTGATATTCCGAAGCAACGGAAAAAAAAAAAAAAATGCTACTCTACTCACCATTAAATTGTATATAATAACTTACGGCCAAAATTGCACCACAAAATTCAAGTAAATTGACCCCTGATTTTTGAATTTCTAAGAAGCTAGCTTAAATTTTCTTTTGGAATACTACATTTTCTTTGCAGTGCCTTTTTTTTATCATATATATAAAAACTTTGGGTCAATTATTTTGAATTTAATTCTCACTTTAGGATACAGGAATGACAAAGTAAAAACCTGGAAATAGTTTCTTAATCGATTATCCAAGTTGTTTTGGACTTTTTTGTTGTCATTTGAGGACTTTTTCTTTTCAACTATGAGATATGGTCGCTTCTTTTTACCTTTTCGATTATTTATAATCTAGACGAACCCGTAAAGTAAAAAATTTGGGGGCGACTATTCGCGGCCCCCTATTTTTTTCCATAGTCCGTTAAAAATTTTCAATTATACTCGATAATTAGTTACCGAAATTGAGATACATTTTCAGGATCCAATCACCGAAATATAATATTTTTTTCAACAGCTATTTACCGAAAATGTATATTCGGCAGTTGTTTACCAAAAGTTGAGCATATTTTTGACATGTAGTTTCCGAAATATAATCTTATTTTCAACAGCTATTTACCGAAATGTTATATATGATTTTCAACAACCATCTACCGAAATGTAGTGAGCTGTGGAAGAAAATAGGGTGCTGTGAATAGTCGGTCCCAAAAACTTCACAAAAAGAACGAACAAAATCATTAAAAAATTAGATTTTTTTAGACATTAAAAGAAGACATTTGTCATATACATCTAATTAATTAGTTGTTCCTATTTGATTGACGCGTGTTCGGGGTTCAGTAGTGAGGCTAGCCGCTTCAAGATTGCAGTGAGCAATTTAAGTCGTACGAAAGTGTTTTCAACGATTTGGATCAAAGAATAATTTGTTTATAATCCAGATTGTTGAAAGTTTAGATAGACGGCTGAGCTGCTCATTGCAACCCTATAGTGTCCAGCCTCACTACAGGAAGGAACTACGCATATGTTATGTAGGGCAAATTTCACTTACCTCCCCTGAGGTTTCTGACAATTATAGGCACTTCCCCTCAGGTTACTAAAATTGCACTTACCTCCCTTGTCAGGGTTAGCAGGTAACAGAACCTAACGGGGAAAGCAAAAATACTTATTTGCCCATGGTATTATACTGAATAAAGAAAGCCGGATAAAAGAAGAAGGAAGAATAAAGAAAATGCAAAAAATAAAAGGGAAAAGTGTACAGTGTTTCAGCTACCTACCCACCATGTGTAGTGCAGGGTTGTGATGTGTAAGGGAAAAGTTTACATGTGCCGCGTGTTTTTTGGCTTTCTGAGACCGTTTGGGCCTCCATATTTGTTATTTTCAGTTACGGATGCTTTGTATTTTGACATAACTGTGTATTTTAGAGGAGAGAGAAAGAGGTTATGAGTGGTTTGTTGCTACTCCTCCAACTGATGGTGGGAGAAAATGGTGAGAGGCTTTGGTTTTTATATAGGTAATAGGTTTTGGCGCCAAAATGTGGGAGGGAAACTGACAGGGGAAAACTAAAAAGTGGAGCAAAGTTGAGCCAAGGGTAGATTTGTCATGGAAAAATGTCTTTATGCTGACATCATTACCTTTATTGCTTTTTTGTTACGTCAAACAAACGGATGGGCTGAATTGCAGCCGACAACTAAACTAGAGGGGAGGTAAGTGCAATTTCCGTAACCTGAGGGGAGGTGTCTATAATTGTCAAAAACCTCATGGGAGGTAAGTGAAATTTGCCCATATATGTATTATAGAAATATAGAATCTGGTTACTTTCGGTTGTGTAATATTAATATTTATTTTCCTACTTTTAGCGCGCAGGACTGAACTTCCTCTATTGGAAAACTCAAAGGGATTTGGTCAAATGGGCGTAAGAATTTGGAGTCATTAGAGGGTTTGTCCGATTGTTAACTCTAGGGTCCCAGAATTAGTTGAGATGCAAGCAAGTTGACTCGGATGTCCAATATCAAAAAAAAAAAAAAAACTTGCTATCTATTGGATCGGAAAACACAATTTATCGACATCGAAGATATTACTCCAACAAGGAGAAATAGGAGAATTTTAAAAGAAATAAAGAAAGTAGAGAGCCTGATATATATATATATATATACACACACGGGGCGGTTTAATAGACAACTATTTAGACACCTAAAAAAACACCTCATAGTTCCCAATGAGTACGAGTTAGTGCGGAAAGTTAATGAGGTCCACAGGGAGTTCAGAGGCTATCCAGAGCCCTGAATCCACAAACCGCCCACGATGAGGCTCGAACTTTAGACTCCCACAAGGGAAAGCCAAGAGTTACCAACTGGGCTACAATCCCATTGGTGGGCAGCCTGATTCAGTCATGCAAGATCATGTAAACGCACGGATTAACACACGAATGGAAGTCGAACCTAGATCAAAGGCTTTTTGAGACCCTTGGTTTCCAACTAATTACCATTGCCCTCAACCCCTGCTGGTTTAATTTCCTATTACAAAAGCGTAGATACGTAACAAAGCAATTCGAATATGAAATGTTTAAAGACTGGTCCTTTACACCCTTAGATTAAAACAATACAAAATCATAGAAATCTCTAAAAATATGTACAAGGCATACAAAAACATCAGCCTCAGCCTAACACATCAAATCAAGGCATACATAGCACCTAACATAATTCTATTGGAAATTAACCATATATATACTCATACCGGAACCTCTATAAACCCCACAAAAATAGAACAAACCACCCAAAATTCCAGAAAACTATCGAGAATACATTGCTACAAGCTCGACATTCTGGATTCTTTCTTGAAAAAACTCAATGGGTCTTGTATTGTTTTCTTAATCGATACTGTCTGTCTACCCAGGTTGTTTCTAAACGGATGTAATCGTACATGAGGCCTTTAAAGGGGCTTGACCCTCTCGACTGCGTTAGAAAGATTGTGTTTCTTCCCTCGTAAAGCTGAATCCCCGGGAAGACAATGCCATACAACCAATACAGGCCGTGAATTCCGTGTCTTGCGATTGCGTTGTCCTTGCCGATGAGGCCGGTGCTGAAAATTGGAGGTCCATTTTCGTCGTTGATGCGGACCTTAAAAGCCACGTAAAACTTTATTAGCATCAGCAATCAATTGCGGGCATTTGGAATCTCCAGGAAAAATAAAATCAATCCTTCAACAATTTGATTGCTGTCATTGTGTTTGTGTCCCAGTCATCATTTCCACCGAACTTTGGATAAGAAAACGCGACATAGCGCTAAAACAAAGCGATGGTGAGAGATAGTCCAATGCTTAAAAGGCTCAAAGTGGAAATGAAGAGGTCAAAATAGGAACAAGATGACAGCTATTGAGATTGAAAAAATCAAATAGAGGAAGGACCGAGTTGATAAACTTTGATGTGTAAGGTATGAAAAATTGACAGTACATTAAGGTGCAAAGTGGAAATAATCCTAAAAGGAATGGTACTGATAATATTTTTTTCCTAATACTGTATTATATACATCAGTGGGGGTTAGCGAAAAATTAATGTGTTAGCAACCAAAGGGGATTCGATATCTCTCTATAAACTCAAGCCCTAGACTTTCCCCTTGCAAGGCACAGGGCCGGCCCAAGGTATTTGGGGGCCCAAGGCCAAATCATCAAGTTGGGCCTTAAATTTTTTCACAACTATAAAATAATAAGAGATAATTTCTATATATAAAAATTTTAGACCACATTTCACGGAGAACATGCTTTGGTTCAGTGGTTTGGGTGTTTCCTTGTGCTCTCTTTGACACAAGTTTGAAACCCATTAGCAACAAATTTCCCACACGGCATTTTTTGACAAAATAAAAACTTATGAGAAGTGTTAGGGGTAGGAACTGAACCCAACCATAGCATGCGGATTGGTACTTATCTTACCACTAAACCAAGGAGACTTGCACAATTTATGTTGTGACAAATATTATATATAAATACTCCCACCAGGGGCCCCTCTTTTTGGGCCAAAACTTGGGGCCCAAGCTCAGGCCTCTCAAGCCTTGCCTTTGGGCTTGGCCTGACAAGAGGTACAACTAGATGGGCTAAGAGCCACATCTTACAGATAAGTTGAAAAAGCTACATACTTGCAGTTCAGCTTCATTAGCTGATGCCAGTGCCACACGAAGAGTATAATTTCCAGCCCTGTTAACAGCTTTAATCTCAAACAAGATTTTCCATGTGGTGGCTGTGTATTTGCCATCTCCCTCATGCCTACAAATGCAAAATTAAACAAGGAGTTACAAAAGTATTATTGCATCTCTAGTGATTGTTTCAAACCCAAATTAGAACCATACTAAAAATTAGCATTTTGGCACACTATAGCATACAGCATAGTGAAAAATAGCGATAGCATTGCCATCTTGTCACGCACACCATTAGAGATGCCCAACGAGACAGAGGCCGAAAAAGGGCAAGGACGAATGAATACCTGGTGACATGAGCGAAAAACCAGTCTCGGCTATGGTTGCTAACTCCTACAGTGTAGATGAGATCCTGACGGGGATATATTTCTGCATACCGGTTCCACAACCCATACTGCCTAAACCTGAAAGCGCGATACAGATTTGTGTGAGCAAAAAATAGTCATTTGTAAAGGACATGAAATGGTCTCAGCAGACTTGTGGTGGAGTAGCTTAAACGAAGTTTCCATTCGAAGTTGGGCACTGCCTTACTGCATCTAAAACATCTGATGATAGCACAAAATGTCATTAACTTAAAAACACCCAAACTGCTTAAGCCCAAGTCATTTCTGAAGACTTGAGAGACAGGTGCCCCTTGTGGTACCTTTAGGTGTCTCAGCCAAATAGTGGTATCAGAAGCATTGAGCTATGTGTATTTGTATTTGAGAAACAGGTGAGCCAATTTGTGAATTCTTGAGAGTTATCACCGCAATTATAAGAGCAGCCAAATTAGTCGTGGTGCCTGCAACGCCCTAAGTAGATTATAGACCCAATAATTTGTCGAAGTCTAAAAACACCCAAACTGCTTAAGCCCAAGTCATTTGTAATAGCCCGCATGGTTTATCCTATACCAGGCGTAACCTTTTTATGTGGGATGGACTGTTACATATAGCCTCTCGCCCTTGTGAGAGCTTGAGCACTAGAGTCACCGCGGTAGTTCACAAGTCTTCTAGCCAGGAGACCAGAGACACCACTGGCCACACAAAGTCCCAAGCCCATATGGTCATGTACACAAATTGCTCTGATACTTTTTATAACACCTCAAATAGACGACTGTAACTTATTGAAGCCTAACAAAACGACTCAAAAATGTTTAAACCCAAGTTACTAGTAGAAGTTCACATCGTTCTTATAAACCCAAGATTATCCTGTAGACTATCAAGCGACTATGAACAGACGTCTTATTCTATGCACGCAATTTTTAGTTCTCGCACTATATATCAAGGTATTCAGCTATGTTACAAGGACTCGGGTTCGACTGCTTGACCGACATCAGATCTTCCCAAGCTCAAGTCTTGCAATATCAGTATGTTTCCAAAAGTGGCATAAGGCTTTGGGGACACATCTTCAACACTTAAATTCTTATGCAGGGTGCCCCATATTCTTGGATAAATTATGTTGTAATTTTTTAGAAATGCCCTTGAAATCAAATGGTATTGAGTAAAAACGTGAAATTTTCATCTCATACAGAAATGAGACATTGAAAAGGTTTTGTTTCCAGCCAATGTGGTGCAAATCGACACAGGGCTGCTGCAAATGCCATTTGTTAAGCAAAAAGTTGCAGTCCTCATATCTCCACAAGAAGAATCGGGACTTAAAAAACGCTCTCGCCAGCTGATATTTAAAACAAGGAGGAAGATACATTCAGGAACACTAACTTGTCAAAGCTATCGTACAAATGGTTCTCCAAGGCTGGTTTAGGATCTGGCACAAAGAATTCAGCAGCAACGCGGTCAGGGGTGCCTATCTCCCATAGAGTAGGACCGGTTCTTGGAGGTTCATACACCAGATTATCCAGTCTGATATTAGACCCTGCATTCGAACATCCAACAGCACGACAAAAGGTGTCACCTTAAGTTACCTACTTGGCGAACTGAGTCGTTAATCTGTTCTAGACTTCTGAAATATTTTGTCATAAAAGGATTTAAAAAGTCGAAACCTGATGCGACCTTGACAGAAGGACCGTATTTGTAATCTCCAATAACTCCGGGGACCCAAGCAAACAAGTTATACAACCCAGGTCGAATGCCTTTGATCACGAAATTCCCCTCATGATCAGCTTGCGTCCAAAATTGATAACCCTGTCAACAAATATCTAACGATCTTATATATCGTCGCTAGAACCTTTATAAAAATCTTTTCTGGAAAAAAGAAACTATGATTTACTCACAAAAGAAGGATATATATAACCTTGTTTTCATATTGCCATGATCCTGCATTTCCTGGTGGTGCCAAACCCACCGAAGCTGAGGCAGCTGACATGAGTTTTCTTCTAAAATATAGAAAAAAGAGAGGAAAATAATCAAATTAAACTCAAAAAATCATGAGAGTATACACACTGAATAAGACTTGCACCCCCAGAATGAGGATTGTGGTATTAGTAACCATACCCATCGCGGACAAGTAATCGGCCACTAACTGAGCCCCGTTGATTGGCTTGCAAGAAATCTGGTGATTGGGGAAAATTGTATGGCCAGCTTGCAGTTTCTTTCGCCATCTAATGAACGTGAACGACTAAAATTATGAGCGAGTTTGCTTCGTAAGTTCTAATGTTAAGGACATGAATAAGTACCTGTGATTTAGCATCATGCCAAAGTGAAGATCTATGGTTGTTGGAAGCCGAGTTAAGGTATATGAAGACGGGGCCAAAGACCTTTTTCCACTGCTCTCCATTTCTGAATTTCATTCCCAGGTTTACCCCTGCATAATGGGTACTCACAAACATCTGGACACAAAAACCTCAATCAAAGGCCTCATACAAAGAAGCTACACATGAACTGAGCAAGTTCTTAGTTGTATTGAAATCCAAATGTCACTGATGGGATACTTTTCAAAGAAATAGGAGTCAAAAGAACTAAATAAGAACATCTTGTACAAGGAAAAAGATTTCTTACAATCCATAATGGAACATCCTGCTACCCTGTGACAATTACGTTCACATTTTGAGTTCAAGTTCCATTACATGACAGGTGAAGCATAGATGTTCGTTCATCTACACGTATTATAAAAAGGCGAGTTACCTTTGTTATGCAACTTGTGAAAAGCTATTGACGATTGATTTAACTAAAATGACAATCGATATTGAGGGCTAGATCGAGAAATCTTTTTCCCTAGTACAAAATTTTGGATTCAAAACCTGGATTGCGAAGGAACAAAATATACTCACTGAGAGGACTGTGGGGCCAACATGGGAAGTGAGCTCCTGCTTGAGAGGCCCACCGGTCCGAAACTCGTTACTTGGTGTGATGATCCAAAACCCTATTGATCTCGGGTTGTCGGATATCCACCCATGCACTTGATTGTCTTTGTTATCGCAGGAATATTGGTACTTGTCATCCACCTACATGCATATCAGATAATAGTCATATGCACACAGCAAATATTTCAAAGCGTATCATTGGCAATGTCGTACATTGTTAGTTTATCTAGAAATTTACTACCAACCTCTCCTTTTAGGGATGGATTTCCCGGTCTTGAAAACCGAACGGCCTCTGGGTAGTCAAGCGGTTGACCATTTCTTCGATCTTTGGCCGTTGGCATGACCCTTTGCCTCTTGTCAGATATCGCCATGTAATGAAACCTGATTGCGATTGATTAGACACACACTATGCAAACCATGTATTTGTTTGATATATGCAGTTGTAGTAATTAACCATACTAGTCAGCCAAACAAGCTCAAGGCCATAGTAACAAATACAAGATTTCAATGAACTAATTCTCCTTTGATTACCTCTTTTCTTGAAGCTTGAATGCAATCCTTGCTTGGTAAATATTCACGTCAGGCATTCCCTTTGTGCGCTCGAATATTGCATATGAATAGAAGCCGGAGCTGCCTCTGAGCATAATATATCTGCAAAGGTAGTACAAATTATAATACAACCTCAAATGGATTAAGAATTTTTTTTTAGTAAGAACTCTATGGGCTCTGTTTGATTCGACGAGGAGTAAAACATTTCAGATTGGAAATTGTTTTTATGGAAAAGATTATACAGGAAAAGCACACTTATGAAATTATTTTCAGGTATTTGGCTGCCGTTTGAAAGTTTATTTCGCAGTTGGAAGGGGCTGAATGAATGGTGATATTATCCGAAGTAGCTAAAGTCAATTCACAGGGACAGTCGTTCAGCCCATGGGCATGATCCACACGATGGAACACGTTGTCATTCCGTACAGCAAGGAGTTGCTCAGGCGGATTCCATGGCGCAACCCCAATGAACCATAGCCCGTGATTTTCGCCTCCATGCTTGAAATTAGCTTGTGGAAATTTACGTTGCAAGTCATTTCAAGCTTTGCATGAAAATCATTCTGTTTTCGGGTAAAATAGCGACCCTTGAAAGTTTAAGATTTGCAGTGCACCTTTTGTCAACATTTAACGGAAATCCTGCACCGTTCCACAATGTAACAAACGCAATCTCCACTTGATTATCATTTTGCACTATGACCTTCAACTTTGTTCCTGATAACTTGAATGCATGTCTTGAGTCGCTTGACTGCCTGCTCAATCAAACATCTGCTGTTAAATGGTCATTCTCTTATGTTTAGCAATGCCATTTATGACCATTAGAATCAGAGTCAAGGCAACGGAACTTACTTGTCGTTGGTTATATTTGTAAAAGGCCAATCCCAATAAACATCCCAATACCTACAAGCATAGTGGTCAAATCATGAATCGAAATGACATATTTCCAGATCGAGAATCGAAGCGAATCATGAATCATAAAGATTTGGTCATATTTCTTTATATATAGAATGCAATTTTCTTTTTGACGACAATGCCTACAAGAGTATAAGTTCTCATATGCTATAACAACTCTGACGTTAACCGCCGAGTAAGAGAAATAACAAATCAAAGAAACATGAGTTAACAACTGCCTGAGTACTATAAAATTACAAGAGCTAATGGCCCTCTAAGGTCTGGAATTCAATAAAGAGAGTGTAGGTAGCAAAGCAACAATTTTCACCTCCTGCTTTGTATTTCATGGTGTCTTGTATTACGGTGATTCATTTGTCACCACGAATACTTCAATCTATGCACCCATAGCATTGTCATGTGAGTTATGAGGTCTACGTGCAATCTACGTGCACGTGCTTGGTTTAGGTCTACGTGCACGTACTGCAATCTATGCACCCATAGCATTGTCATGTGAGTTATGAGGTCTACGTGCAATCTACGTGCATGTGCTTGGTTCAGGTCAGCTGCACGTACTGCAATCTATGCGCTTGGTTCAGGTTATGAGGTCTCAATATCTCTGGGGGAAATTTTCTAAAATCTAAGGTAAGTGAGATAGAAAGGGATAGATTGTAAAGAGAACAGAGTAGATTATGACACTTTCACTAGAGGTACTGGCTGGATTGAGCTGAAGAATGTAATTCGGTGTGCGTTTTTCTCTTTGATCATGTGTGAGTGTGGGCACGGGGTTAAACCACACATATCAGAGGTATAATCACAATGCATAAGAGGTCCAAAACCATAAACTAGATGAAGTACACGTGAAATTAGTACCCTCTATTATCTTGTTTGTTGGCAGTTTCAAGTACGTTTTTCATCCCGTCGTATTGTATTCCCGTGACCATTCCCGCCGGATTTGAGAAGGTGACCGTAACGAGACCATTAGACATCACCACCTGAATTATAGATTCCACGAACAAATGTTAAGTGAAAAGACAACATGTGGTATAACAAACAAAGAAAGGGCAAAAAATGATAGAAATTGTTAAATATGCCCTGCCAGTTAATCATTTGAGGAGTGATTTCGAAAAGTAAATGTCAAAACTAATATCGATACTCGCCTACATGCAAATAAGCTTAAGATGCAGTCAGGTAGTAATCAACTTGTTTGAGCTTGCCACCATCTGTGAAGCACGAATACTTCTATGTGAACGTTTAGCAATTTGAGGAACAAATATAAACACCATGCTTCATTCATAGGTCACCATATAAGCATCATATGAGGAACACATATTGAAAAGACAGTGAAATGACGGTAGTTCATACCACTCTATGAGAACGTTTAACAATTTTGAAAGGATTCTATACAGACCTGGTACAGTCCAGGAAAGAGAAAACAAGAAACCCACCCAACGGTCTAGAACTCTTCTCCGGAAGACCAAAACTCTTCCCTGAAAGAGTTTCTTTAAATCTGGACCGTTGATTGGGTTTCCTGGTCTTTATCATTTCTGGATTCTGTAAGGTCATTGCCCCCTCATACATTTTTTTTTTCCTTGGCAAAGTACTTTTCACTTCTCAAAAATAGAAGTACTATATCCCCTTCTGAAACACAGCTAAAGTAATATGCAGAATATAAGCGTGAGGGCACCCTCACTTCAATAGCTAGCTTTTGAGGTTGAGTTCTACCCCAAACCGTGTAACCGTGCGACCTAAATGTACAAATGGGAAAAACGAATGCAGTCTTACTTGGTGACCGTGTAATTGCAAATGGACCCTAGAAGCGTGGGACAATTCTTGCCTGGTTTCTGAAATACCTCTGCACTTGGAAGGTAAGATAACAAAGTTAAGGTCTTGAATACTAGCTCACTGACAAAAACAGGATACTAAGAGAATAATGGAAAGAACCCTACAATCAAAACAAGGAGAGAGGGAAAAGAATAGGCACCCATACTGAAAGGTCATTAAAGCAGCACCAGAAGTCCAAAACCCCGAATTCTCAACAAAGAAAAAAGCTTGTAGCTAGCAAAATTCCAACCACTAAAAACTTGTTTTATTGAGCAGATGAGATGTGCGATTTGCTTACCAATTCTGTGTGACCGCATTTCTAGCATTTGAATGACAGTTAAGCGCGAAGATTACTAATTTATATATATTGAACAGGTAATTCCACAAGACAGGGAATATACACGGTTCGTTACATGAATAAACCAAGCCTGAATTTTTTTTTTTAAAGATTGTCAAGCTTTCAAACCAAGCTTGAACAAGCAACTAATTAGCTTATTGATCGATTATTTAGAAATTCAAGTTTCTACGGTTCTGAATACCGTACCGCCTAGAGTACTGATTTTCTTATTGGTACGGCTAAATTATGGTGTAAACAGGTATGTACCGGTACCAGTGAAATTTATCACTATTATTGTTATTTTTCACGTAAAAGTGTTTCTAATATAATATACATATTTATTTAAAAGAGAAAGAAAAAATAGTCTGCTACCATCCGGTATTTGTTCGTTATTGTCTGGTATTGACCTGATATTATCAGGTACTAGAAAAATAATAAAATTTAAAATAGTACGATACCGTTCGGTATCCTAATAGAATCTACCATATTCCAGGGATGGTATATGTCTTCATTACATGGGTAGATTTTTCTGGGATGATATATCTCTTTACTAAAGCTTTCAATCGAGTTTATTTAATTTTAAACTTATTTCAAACTAATAAAAAATTAGCTACGGTTTCTCATTTAAAGTCCGCTAAGTTTTCAAACTAAGTTAAAATAAGTAGTACAATTTGGAAGTGCGAAACTTTACTACATTTCACAATTATCTTACCGGTAATCTATGTAATGTACGTAACTTGATGTTTTTTGAAAACTTTTTTTTGAGACGGATCGAATTAGTAAGCCCAACCCATTAACTAGCTAGGTTGCCAGGATTTTTAGTCGA
Source organism: Rhododendron kiyosumense (assembly GCA_019656275.1). Lineage (NCBI taxonomy): Eukaryota > Viridiplantae > Streptophyta > Magnoliopsida > Ericales > Ericaceae > Rhododendron > Rhododendron kiyosumense. The sequence goes on along the minus strand of BPLS01000150.1, from coordinate 378,568 downwards.
GGACAGTTTTGTAAACATATTTTTTATCAAAATACATACTTATTATATAATTTTTTTTGTTTTCCTAATACATACATTATATTTGTACATTAAAATGATTCTAGCATAATGCTGTTAAAGTATACCAATTGTATTGTTTTTTCTTTTGGCTATTTCAATTATCACGTGGTTATTTTTCATTTATGAAAGAAAATGAAAAAATGAGAATGCAAAATAACCGATTTTTTATCATCAAACCAAAATTATTAAGATTATACAATAATATTCAAAATCAAGTTATACAAAATAAAAAATATATAAAACTCGAAAAGCCCGGGGGCTAGTCGCTAATATAGTTCCACCACTGCCTACAACACAAACCCTACCCAACGGGCCAAGAACCTGCTTTGAAAAATGTAGAAGCCTAACAGAGGCGGGTCGGGGCAAATAAAGGCCGTAGCACCAGATACCATATGGGGCGCCATAGGAATCCATCCAAAGAAACTAAGATCAAAGTGGCTCAACACCAAGTCAGATAGGTCTAGGCTGACCAGAGGCAACGACCCTAATCTAGTCAGGATTTCGACTCGAAAGGGAGGCTACATTAGGATAGAGAATTTTTGGAAGTAAATACCATTTGAACTCTTCTTCTTTCTTTTCTTTTCTTTTCTTTTCTTTTCTTTCCCGATCAAGACCATTTGTGCATGCATGTTGAATCCCGCAAGATTTGATTTGTTCAAAGTAAATTTGATCCATGTATTTTATTTATGGACTTCGGGTTGGTGCCCAGCACCGTAATGCGTACCTCCGAATAGTCGGATCGTGCATCCAACGGTTCAGATCTCATCTTGACACCCAACGATCGAGAGTCGTTCATTGCCGAGATGAGATCCGAGCTGTCGGATGCACGATCCAATGGCTCGGAGGTACACAGCACGGTACTGCGCACACCACTGCAAAGCACTATCCCCCAATTCTTCATTTACGCATAAAATTTATGCATTTTCTTTTGATTACACAAGAGAAATTATAGAACTAAAAATAAAAAATAGAATTATGACAATATTTAGCCGCGGAGCTGGTCCTTAGTGGCTCCTTTTACACCTCCGACAATGTCAAAGAGTCTCCGTAGGTATGATGACGTATTTAATAAGATTTACACTATACTCGTAATTAATAAGTCTTACATTATGCAATTAATTATGCATAATTAATTAATATTTTCACTTTTTAATAAGTCTTACACTATAGGCATTATTTAATAAGTCCTTACACTATAAGCGTAACCAATTAATATTAAACGGTTACGTGTCACATTAGATAGTACTCCAATATCCACCATTAATTGTTATTAGACTTGGGGTGGGAAATAGCTCAAGCTAGCTTATGGTTTTGCCGTGCATATGTATCGCATGGCTAGTGGGGCCCACTTTGAATTAAAATATGGGACCTCATAAAAAAATCAGCTCTAATGAATATCAGTAATGACCACTTGCCGTGCAGTACAAATGCGCTATATAACCATTTGGTAAGGCTAGACTTTTTGGCTTTGATAACTTAGAGTGGTTGAATCCGCGTTAGAACACATGCACTACTTATTCCTGCGGGGTCAATCTCATTGTCCTGCTAATTACACTTCGATATGCGCTTATTCACTTCTAAGTTCATAACATATCGACATCATATATGTTTTCTCTTCATTTAGGAAATTAATAAATTCGGTGTTAACTTAACAGAGGTTATAAACCTATATGTGAAATTCATGTGCCCCAAAAAATACTAAAAAGAAGAAGAAGAAAATTGAATAATTAGCAACTTATTTTATTCTTCCCATAAAACGTTCTCACCCGTTATCGTGACTGGAATCAGCAAGCACGAAGAAGAGCTGAACAAGGAGCCCTAGCCACCCCACTTTTTTCATCCTAGTAAATCTGTGAACCTGCTAAAAGACATGCACAAATAGAATTTTAGAAACAAAATAATCAATGTAGATGGAAAATAGTCGCCCCGAGTATAAACCCGCGAGTATATATACCTGTTAATAACCCACACATGCAGATATAGATGTTGTACAAAGACGAGGTGTTGCAAGCAAGAGTTGAAGACGAGATCAGACCGGAGTACTTACGGTCAATGATGGATCCATTATTGAATTTATTGTGTGTTCGTAGATGGAGTATACTTGTTCGTGAACAATCACTAGTACTTCTAAGACTTACATCCTTATTTATTATAATAACCTAGAAATAAAATAAAATAAAGAAATGCTAATTAAAAATCTAAATCTTGGAGAACAAGGAAATAATAAAAAGGAAATAGAATCAACCTAAATAACAAAACCTAATATTTTACGCAATTTTACGCTACAAGGGATTGATTCCTGCTGAAATACTAAATTCAAAATAATAAAAGAAAATGGAGATATTTATAGAATTACTAAAATATTAAGACCTGCATTACTTCCGGTTTTTGTCAGTGCTACTTTGGTGCACTCGACCAAAGGTTTGAGTACCTTTAATACAGGGACCAGCCGTAACTTTTTTGGACTCCAAAGCAAGCTGGTAAAATTAGCCCCTATGAATTTGTAAAAAAAAAAAAGAATTAATTGCAAAATTATATATTACTTAAAGACACAAAATCTGCTTTTGTTTTTCCACATTTCCCTAATGGAGTATGTTACATTGCCAACTTTTATTTTTAATTTTTTAATTTTTTTTTGGTTCATCCGGTAAAGTAACATAAAAGAAGATCAATATTTGTCAAAAAGCCCACTAAATAAAGTTTTTTCACTTTAACAGTGTATCATCTATTTCCTCTTCTACTTTTCCTGTTATTCTTTATCACATAAAAAAATAAAATAAAAAGATTGTGAGCAAAGATGGAAGAGAGGCATGAAAACACGCACAACTAAACAAGGACAGTAACAGAATCCACGTAACTCCCAATCAATGGAGGTATGGACAGAAAGAATTAGAGAAAGACCTAACATTCGGCATGCACAATTTCACAAAACGGATGCTCTTACAAAATTTTGCCACCGAACTAACGCCCTAGCTAAAGCACATGTATAAATCGTTACGGGAAATCCCAAAACCCTTTTTTGCAAATGGGAAGAATGGACTGCAAGGCAAAACGAAAAACTTGCAAGAAAACATTAAACAGGTCTACGAATTAGAACAAACGTTTCACCTGTGGCTTCCTAATGAAAATCAATGGATATATGCTGAACCCTCTTTCAGTTGTTTTATACTAGCATATTACATCATATAACTTTCTGTACTATACATGGTTGGACTTGTTCCTACGAGATTAAAAAGATCATTCGACGCGTTGATTTTCGATGCGTTGATTTTCTACTAAAGAAATTTACATAAAAAAATAAAATTAAAATAAAAAGAGCCCGCCAGTTGCTAGTCCAAGTCTCTGCTCATTTCTTTAGTACTAAAATCAAACGATTCTAACCAGACGATTTTTTTCTATTATTTTCAACAACAAAAAAAAGTATTGGCTTTTTCCTAGCCTCCCCAAGCCTGGCAAAATCGTAGGTGCACGCCTGGCCGTGACGGTCATCTCACCAGCTTTGTCTCAGGACCCGGCCTGCCTTAATAAAATACATACTAATTGTTTCTAAGATACGCGCGACCTGTTCAATTCTACGGAAGGATGGAAAATGATGGAAAACTCAACTTTCCCGCGACTTTATATATGTTCAGCTACCAAGAAAGTTATGGAACTTACAACTTCAACATTTTCATTGGGAATCACTTTCCTGCAAAATAGAACATGGCAAAAGTAAGAGATTTTAGTTGTCTTGCAAGTTTATTGGCAAAACATACAGGAAAAAAAAATCATTTTCTTTTATTTCACCTCACATCACTTTTTCTGAAAATCCATTTCTCACAAACCCGGAAATCTATAGGAATTCCCCGGGGATTGCCTTCTAGTAGATGTTCTGTCTTTCATTCTGACAACTGAATGGAGCCTAAGAGTTTGCTCCTCCCATATATTGGAATATTGGATCCACAGAAAAAGCTATATAGGTATACTAACATACATATGTGTAATGGATGTATAGATCATGTGAGTACCAACTGTGTGTAGAACCTTAGAAAAGGTTAAAGGAGAAGAGAAGGAAGGGACAATAAATAATCAAGAAAGAAAAAGCTTAAAGGCAATTACAGATTTATATACTTTTGAAAAAGAAAGAAAGAGAAAAGAATAAAATCCACATACTTTTGTAAGATCATCTTCATTCTATAAATTCCATGATTTCAGTCGTTTCTTTTGCTATTTGTGTAACACATATATAGTTTGCTTGCATTTTTAGGTGTTTCTTTTCATTTAAGTAATTAAAATAAAAGCGAGCCAAATTTTGACAACACATGAATAGTTGCATATATTTATGTGAGATAGAATTCAATGACCTAATAGTAACTCCTTGTCTACTTCATTAATACATTATTAAGTGGTTTTGATCAATAGTTAATTTGATCATTTGTTCTTCTTTCGTGCGTGTTCCAACCTTTTATGAGTTAGGTTGTGTAATTACTTGGTCATAAAATAATTTTTTGAAGCTTGGATGCTGAGAACAAGAAGAATTTATTTTCATTTAGTGCTCCAGCCATGCATTGTCCCTATAAATGTGTGAGGAGCATCTCAAAATATATATTCCGCGTGAATAAAATATGTTTGCCGCCCCCATGTTTTTCTTGATTAATTAGGCTTTTTACAATTGATGGAGGCAGTGAAATCAAGGTTTCATTTAAAATAGCGGACCACGGAGCATGTACTACTGTGTTCCTCATAACATAAGGGCAAAATGATATCCATTGATACCGGTCGATCGATGAACTAATGAAAAGTAGTACTCTGTATTCATTTTGTTAAACTAGCTCAATCGTTGAAATGGTCGCTCATAAAAATATTTGAGATCACCAATGAACAGTTTGGTCTAATCAATGTGCACTTTGATCTAGACACCTGATTATATAATAAAATAAAATAAAATAAGTATGAGATTGAGGTCACATATTGATATTGTCATAGAAAGATCTTCAGTACATACAAGTACCATCCCATTAGAAGAAAGAAATTCATCTAGGGGAGGGGGAGGAGATCTTTGTTAACCTAGGGAAAATTAGACATCTAGAATATTTAAATTTGTTGTGCTTGTTATTTTAATGTTTAATATATCTATATAACATCTAAGATTTAGAATTTTATATATATATATATATATATATATGGGTATATATATAATATAGCATTCAAGATATCGATATTTTATTCATAAATTTTGTGGCTTTTTTAACCTTCTGGGCCACCCCATATTTATATGAAGGGTCGTTCCTAACATTTGTGTGTATATATATATATATTAGCATTCTAGATATCGATATTTTATTCATAAATTTTGCGGCTTTTTTAATCTTCTGGGCCACCCCATATATATATGAAGGGTCGTTCCTAACATTTGTTGGGCCAAGGCGAACTTTAAATTTGGGAGCTCTTAGAGCATCTCCAACCCTTGACTTCAAATTGGGAATGTCAATTTTTTTTTTAAAGATTGATGTGGCATTTTGGCATCTCCAATTTGACATCAAAACCTCCTCTCCAATTCTTATGTCAAATTCTATTTATTTGACATCAAATTATCCATCTCCAACCCCTATGTCAAAATACAAAGTCATTTTTTAAAATTTGACAGGCAAAATGTAAGTAGTCAAAGTTGGCATGCTTCCTCCCCCCTTCATCCATGTCAAAAGCCATGTAGGATTTGGCCTTAAAAAAGGCATCTGAGTTGGTCTGTCAATTAGTGTCAAATATTACCATTACAAGCTCCACATCAGATTTGACATCTCCCGTTGGAGATGCTTACTTTATGAACACACAAAATAAACATTAAATCAATCTAAAAAAGAATAGAAAACAAACAACAAAATACGACAACTAAAAAAATGTGATGCTGTTTTTATAGGTGAAAAACTGTCAATAAATACTCTTTAGCTGCATAAGTGATACCTATCATTGTAGTTTTTATTTTTATTTTTTTAGTGTCTATATCTATAGAAAGTACAAGACCCGATCTACCCCTCTCTCTATCTCCTTTATCTTCAATTTTTCTCTATACTAGTAGTATCTTTTGTGATAAAATAGAAAGTCCAAGCTCAAATCTCTCACTATCCGTGTGTCCTCATTTTTTGGATAAGAATGTAAGATTGTAGTCACACATAAACTTAATAAAGTAGTAATTCTAGTTGCTGCAAGAGGTTAGTGTTTGGTCAGTCTTTCCAAAAGAAAAGGAAAAAAAAGGGCGAAAGCACACAAAGACCTCTCAACTATTACTTTTTTCGGAGATCTCCTAACATTTAAAATCGCTCATACAAATTCCCTCAATTATAACTGTTTACTGATCAGCATCCTTCTGTTAAAAAGATGGTTAAGATGAATGAGTCAGCATAGGCAAATTTTTAGGGGTAGAATTGTTATTTTTTCGGAGGTATGTGGAAAAATGCATAGTTAAGAGGTTTCCATCTACTTTCAACAATAAAAAGAAAATAACATGACTACCCTTACTCATAATCTTCAAAAATCTCTCCTCCTCCTTCCTAGCCGTTGCCAGAAAGGTTCCCTCCCCCTCTCTCTCTCTCTCTCTCTCTCTCTCTCTCTCTCTCTCTCTACGCTAGCCAACCTGCTACTCCCTCTTCTCTCTCGTCCCACTGTTCACAGACGTCCTATTGAATCCGTAACCTTAACCCCCTAAACCATTAGCCATTGCAGCGCTACCTATCGACGCCGTCGCTGTTAGAGATTCTCAAAATAAAAGATTCGTCATTTTGGTTTTGTAAAATTTCTTTGTTTCCTTAGAATGCTTGTTTTCCTCTTTGTGAGTTTTGTTCCACATTTGTTAGTTGAGAGATGTTGGAATGATATATATTAGGAAACATTCCTAATATGAGTAACTAATGATCTAGTGTGGTATAGCCCTATGGTGCTTCGCATCATACCAGCGGAGCCGGTACACACTCACACACGCAAGCGCGCGCGGCGTGGGCTGTGGTGCATTGTGGCGCTTTAGCGGCGCACTTTGCACTTAGTGCTTGGCGCCTTGTAGGCACCATTTCTTATTGCGAGTTGGCAGTAAGGTGGCGCTGACGTAGATGTCGCGTGTCACACACGTGGCAGTTGAGTCACACGAAGCAATTCCGATCGGGTGCAACTCGAGCCTACGGGTGCGTTGGTTCATAGAGTTGCGATATCAGCCGTCGACCGCTAATGGGCACGATCCAATGGATTGGATCAAATCTGATTGGGTGTGAATGAGAAACATTACGTCAGTTCGGTGTGACTGATCGATTAAGACCGTAGGATCTGATCCAACGGTTAAATTACATCGGGTGTGTATCCATTCTCAATGGGTGCGTACTGGCCTATAAACAAACCACTACTTGTCAAAATCCACACACACATATGACAAATTTCTTCCACATCTCTCTCTATATTTCCTAGCATTCATTTTGCGTTCTGTTTTGCTGCAAAAAATAGAACACAGTGACTTTCAGTTATTATATTCGTTCAGCAGGTATTCTGTCTGTTTCGTTAGTGCAAACGAAAAAGGAAAGAATTTCGAGTTCGGGCTTCTATTTATCTTGAAGGCAGGTTTGTTGTAACCCTTTGCATACCATCTGGTGGGGGCAAATATTGTTTTTAGGAAAGCGACATCATCGTGACTCGAAACATATTCAGCGTCTGTGGAGGTTTCACCAATAGTTCTGATATTGCAGCAGCCATTTTTTCCAACATTTCCCTCGGACGACCACTAACGACATACTGCACCGCGGTAATACTTTATTGCTGCAAATTTTCTTTCTTACTGGAGACCTCCGTACCTATTTGAAGTGTCTATATTGCCTTGTTCTCTTCCCTTCTCAAAAAGAATTTTTCAAAAAATTTCTCCTAAATTCCACCTAGATTCTCTCTTTATCCCTCTCCGATTATTACCCCTATAATTTTTCAAAACTTTTTTCAAAAACCAAACCAAACAAGGCATAAATGTGTTCTTATTCACAACGCCTCCGTATTCTTGCCTGTCTATGTATTGCGGTAAATCGATGAGACTTCTTTTTTGATAATAGCTTGCTTGTGGAACCCATTAGATAAAGTTTTTTCAAAAAGCCCACTAAATAAAGTTTTTTCACTTTAACAGTATATCATCTATTTCCTCTTCTACTTTTCCTGTTATTCTTTATCACATAAAAAATAAAATAAAAAGATTGTGAGTAAAGATAGAAGAGGCATGAAAACACGCACAACTAAATAGGGACAGTAACATAATCCACGTAACTCCCAATCAATGGAGATATGGGCAGGAAAAACTAAAAAAAAACCTAACATTCGACAATATATGCACAATTTCACAAAGTGGATGCTCTTACAAAATTTTGCCACCGAGCTAACGCCCTAGCTAGCTAAAAGCACACGTATAAATCGTTACGGAAAATCCCAAAACCCTTTTTTGCAAATGGGAAGAATGGACTGCAAGGCAAATTAAACGAAAAACTTGCAAGAAAACATTAAACAGGTCTACGAATTAGAACAAACGTTTCACCTGTGGCTTCCTAATGAAAATCAATGGATATATGCTGAACCCTCTTTCAGTTGATTTATATATAGCAAATTACATCATATAACTTTCAGTACTATACTTGGTTGGACTTGTTCCTACGAGATTAAAAAGATCTTTCGACGCGTTGATTTTCGATGCGTTGATTTTCTACTAAAGAAACTTACATAAAATAAATAAATAAAAAGAGCCCGCCAGTTGCTAGTCTGAGTCTCTGCTCATTTCTTTAGTACTAAAATCAGACGATTCTAACCAAATGAGAAACTTTTTTCTATTTTTTCGAAAAAAAAAAAAGTATTGACCTTTTCCTAGCCTCCCTAAGCCTGGCAAAATCGTAGGTGCACGCTTGGCCGTGACGGTCATCTTGCCGGCTTTGTCTTAGGACTCGGCCTGCCTTAATAAAATACATACTAGTTATTTCTAAGATACGCATGAAACTACAAAGTACCGTTCAATTGTACGGAAGGACGATAGATGATGGGACACTCAACTTTCATGTTACTTTCTGTGTGTTCAGCTACCAAGAAAGTTGTGAAACTGTTTCTCCACTAAAAGTTTCGAAACCGAACTTGGCTTGGAATGCGAGGGCGTGCCAGGACAAGTCTGTCCGAAGTGCTTTCAAGGCCTTCATGCCTCAAAACCTGACTTCTATCGAGTGATTGTGCTTGGCCTAAAGGGTAAGGCCTCGTAATGGTTCGTTGGGTGCCTTGTCGGGCTAAGGACTTAAAATATTTTCTACTCGTTGCTAGAACAATGGAAAGAAAGATAATGCTGTAAACAAGGATCAAACGGACTCCATTAACGGTTTAATGAAGTTTTGAGTACAAGAAAAGAGGTAAAACTTGAAATATTAAGAAATGAATACAAGGAATGCTTGAAAGAAAGGGAAATAAGGGTGCATAAGCTGTAAGCTCTTGAGGTCGTGGACCTTGGCCAAGGCCTTCAGAACTGTGATTTATAGGAGTTACAGGCCTTGAGCTGCTTCAAAATGCTCCAATGCATGGCTGCCACATGGCTTGCTATCAGAGGCTTGAGCTTGAGCAGCTTTGAAATGCTCCAATGAGGGGCTGCTCTCTGAACAAAGCGTGCCTTTTACTCCAAGAAAAGGGCAAAGGCCTGAAAAATCCTTCTTTTCTGCATAAAATTGGGTGAGCTGCTTGTGAGCAGCTTGCTTAGGTCTGCATGACTCATTTGCCAGCAGCTCCAAGGGCTGCATGTATGTCACCTGTTCTTGGCCTTGCATCATGCTGAAGGATGGGGTCCATTCAGACCTTGAGCTGTTTGTAAGCAGCTTACCCAGACCTGTCCAGCAGGAACATTCTAGGCCTTTGAGCTGCTTGTAAGCAGCTTAAGGCCTTTGAGCTGCTTGGGACGTCTCCATGCATGGCTGCCATGTGTCCTTGGTCTTGCTTCATGCTAAAGAACGGGGTCCCACCAGTTCAGACCTTGAGCTGCTTGTGAGCAGCTTACCCAGACCTGTCTCAGCAAGAATATTCTAGACCTGCTTGTGAGCAGCTTCTAGCCCTTTTGAGTTGCTTGTGAGCAGCTTCTAGCCCTTTTTCTTGTTTATTCAAGGCTTTTAAACGGAGCTATTAAAATGGTGGGCCCTTTTCGTAATTGGGCCTGAACTCGTAGGTGAATAATGGGCCTTTGCCCATTGTAAGCCTTCTGAGCCTAAGCCTGGTAAGAAAACCAAGGCCTCTACCAATTTAGGCCTATTTCGTAGGCCTTGTTACTTCTAGGAATTTGGGTTAGGCCTGGGTGAAATACTCAGGTCTAGTGGACAGATCCAGGTCTTGGGCTTTTGACAGATTTGGGCCTTTATGAGAGACCCACCATTTCTCAACGGGTAGCCCTAATCCGTGGGCAACTGGTCGTAAGGTCCCTCAAGGCTAGGGCCACGACCCTCGAGGCCGCCTTTTAACCCGTAAATCCATTTCCTAATTTTTGGCCAAAAATGGGTGTAAACAGAAACTCACAGCTTCAGCATTTTAACTGGGAATCACTTTCCTGCAAAATAGAACTAAGAAATTTTAGTTTAGATTTATACTAGTCAAGAGAACATACATGGGAAAAAAATTTTATTTTCCTTACTTCACTTCACTTCACTTTTTCTGAGAATCCGTTAATCTCATCAATCATATCCAACAACTAAACGGAGTCTAAGGCTCCGCTCAGTTGTCGAGAAAGTTGTGTGAAAAATTGATTTCCAGAAAAAGTGAGGTGAGGTGAAGTAAAAGAAAAAGAAAATTATTTTCCTGTGAGTGTTCATTTGACAAAAGAATTTTGCAAGAAAAATTAAGGTTTAGTTGTTCATTTGTCAGGAAAAAGAAACTTTCGGAAAAATTTTGTGAGTGTTCACTCATTTTCCTTTTCCCGCGACGCAAAATCCTGTGTTTTTTGCAGGATCACTTTTGCAGGAAAGTAATTCCTCCAGGAAAACTAAATTGGTAAGTCCTAGAATTTTCCTGCCAATTGAACACTAGGAAAGTTATGGGAAAATTGATTTTCCCATCATTTCCTGTACTTTCCTGACAACTGAACGGAGCCTAAGAGTTTGCTCCTCCCAATATTGGTTTCTTGGATCCACAAAAGAATCTATATAGGTGCAACATCATACATATACGTAATGGATGTATAGATCATGTGGGTACCAACTGTGTGTAGAGCCTTAGAAGGTTAAGGGAGAAGAGAAGGAAGGGAGAATCAATAATCAAGAAAGAAAAGCTTAAAGGGAATTACAGATATATATACTTTTGGGAAAAAAGAAGAGAGAATTAAATCTACATACTTTTGTAAGAGCATCCTTATTCTGTAAATTCCATGATTTCAGTTGTTGCTTTGCTATTTGTGTAACAAATAGTTTGCTTGCATTTTTAGGTGTTTCTTTTCATTTAGTGAATATAAAAAGAGAGCCAAATTTTGACAACACATGAATAGTTGCATATATTTATGTGAGATAGGATTCAATGACCTAATAGTAACTCCTTGTACCTCATTAATACATTATTAAGTGGCCGATCAAAAGAAAATACATTATTAAGTGGTTGATGAATAGTTAATTGAGAATCACTTCTAGTGAAATTGGTTGCTCATCTTCCTAGCTCCTCCAGTGGTGACCAAGGTTCGAGTCCTACGTGGTGGAACTTTGGGGACCAGGGCTATAAATAGTCTATGGACCTCCCTGTGTTAACTCTAACACTCTTCACTAACTCTCGTTGATGTATACAATGTTGAAAAAAAAATAGTTAATTCGATTATTCGTTCTTTGTGTTGCAACTTGCAACCTTTGACGAGAAATTTTCAAAATAACTCTTGACCTTTCAACAAAAATACCCATGCATGTTTGGTGTATATACCCCACGTGGGACCTTCACACAAATGATCGGAGCTGTTCAATATATTTTAAATATGTTTTTAAGTGCCGTTCAACAAAAAAAAAAAACATGTTTTTAAGAGGTCCCGTGAAAAATTAACTCATTTGGACATTGGTAAGGGCTTGATTAGCTCATTTAGTTGATTCTTGTCAAATTTGATAGGATAAAATTGAATGCGCCGATAAAGCACTTATCGATATCCAAATGAGTTGATTTTTTATTTGAACCTTTAGAAATATGTTGTAAACAAATTATACAGCTTCGATTATTCGTGTGGGGCTTCAAAAAATGTATTATCTCTATATCAGTCCCCTAGTAATAAGGACCTTAAATGAGATTCGTAAATGTGGACCTCATAATTCGGAGCCTTTTAGGTCATATTTTGATAATCTAAATCGTTCACCTTGTTTAAAATATAACCAAAAAGTGCTTGATCCAAACATGAGATCCATAAAACAATTATTGTCAAGCTTTTTGAAAAACTATTTGGATCAAGCACTTCATGGTTATGTTTTGAGTTGATCTCTCGCGGGTACCCTTAAAAATATATTTTAAACAAGTTGAACGGCACTAGTTTTTAAAATGTACAAAAAAATCTTAGGAGATATTTAAATTAGGGCAGATGGAGTATATATTAGATTAAAATAATTCAAGATTATATAGTTTACAAAATCGTCCCTTCTTGAAATCGCGGTAGTCCTCTCCTAATCTTATTTAGGTTTGAAATCCTAGGATGAGAAAGTCCATAACGGATAATGAAAAATCCTTGAAAAGCTTCCAACGTATTGGTGGGAAAAAGGCTTAATCACGTGCTCCCTTTCGTTCAAAAATTCACAAATGAGGTCTTCCTTTGGAAGATATGGCTATGCCTAGGAATAGGAATTTTTTTGATAATATTGATACTATTCTGAATGAGATCAATTCTAGTAGTCATATTTTGCGAATGAAATTGTGCATAGTTTTCAGTCCATCTCATGTACTAGGTCAAGATTTGTAAGACTTGTTTCATGGACATTCTCAGATATTAGCAGATTGAAACTAAATTCTGATGGCAACACCGGAGGTAATCCAGGATCAGCTGGCTATGGTGGAGTTTTCAAGGAGGAGAAAGAGTATTTGATCTTTGGGTTCTTTGTAAAGCTTGAAGACTATACAAGTTTGGAAGTGGAGCTTTGGAGGCTATTCAGGGGGCTTGAAATATTGATCCAACAACAAGGGATGGATGCTATAGATATGGAGTTGGACTCAACAGCGGCTATTGATCAAATTATTTGGGAACCACCCGAGAATTCATTCCACACAGTGCTTATCAAAGACTGTAAAGCCCTCATGGATATAAAAGGATGCACCTTGACGCACACACTTAGAGAGGAAAATAAGGTGACAGATAGGCTTGCCAATATGGGAGTAGATCAAGAGAACCATATGGTGTCACACATTATCTCCCGGATAACATTATCTCACTCCTAGAGGCGAATATGAAAGGGGTGATATCGAGACGAGAACATCTTCGATTCTTCATCCCTGGCCTCCTTCAAAGTTAAAAGGTTTGATTGCGTTTCTGTACGAATTCTATAACACACGACGACGGCCAACAACCCCCAAATCATCCTTTCTCTGACGGAAATTGATACTGCAAATCAATACAAAATCCATACATAGCAACACTACAATGGCGACAATCGAGGAGTTTTCTACCAATCGAAAATTAGCCACTCCTACAAATCAAAACCCGATCCCATAGATCAAACCAAAAAATCGATACTACTCTTTCCCTCAGATGAAGACGCACGCTGAACTCCATGGACGCCGATCTGGTTTGACTCCGCTGATGCCAATGCCTTCCTTGATGCCATTCCCTCAGATGAAGACGCATGCGACAATTTATTGAAAATCGTGCGCAGGGAAAAAAAAAAAAAGGGAAAAAAGGGTTGGGTCCCTAGACTGTGCACACCAATTGATGGGGTTACACGTATACTACGGAGTATTTGTAAATGTCACGTGTACTGAAAACTCTAGGTGTAATGTTTGAAGCTAGGTTAGAGCATCTTCAATCCAATACTCTATTTTATCCATAAAGTGATTTTAAAGGAAATCACTATTCCTATTTACTCTAACCACAAACCTTCTATTTTTCCCTCTAAAATCACTTTTACGAATAAAAAACCCTTTTTTTATACTCTCATAAGGATATGGTTGGTATAAAAATTTAGTAAAAAAAGCTTACAAGGGCAAAAATGTTTTTTAAAAAGGTGAATAGTATTATGGAGATGATCCTCTATACTTTCTTTTATCCTCTAAATATAGAGGATCAAAATCCAATATTCTCAAATGGAGGAGGGTTGAGAGGATGAGTTGGAATGCTTTGATACTCTCAAATAGAGATATAGAGTATGGGTAGGAGATGCTCTTAGAACATCTCCAACTAAGCTTTAAAACACAAAAATAGATAAGGAAGCAATTTATTAAAAGGAGAGTTTGTAATTTATTATCTCTTTTTGCACTTTATGAGAGAATTTTGAAGGAATCCATAATACTTTTTAGAGATTTGGTCTCCAAAATAGGAGTATGGTCTTTATTTTTGAAAAGCCAAAAGTAAATTTAAAGACCAAATCTCTAAAAAGTACCATTGGTTCCTCCAATATTTTCTCATAAAGTGAAAAAAATAGAATAAATTACAAAATCTCCCTTGAATTTATTACATCTATTCTCTATTTTTGTATTTTAGAGATTGGTTGGAGATTTTTTTTTTCTAGTCAAACGGAAATTTAGAGATTGACCGGAGATGCTCTTAGTAATGTATGATTAGATTTTGCAGAAAAGCAGTGGGGACCGATGGGTGTCGTAGGGAAATTGTACCGACGGCTACGCCGGGTCGTCCCTAGCCACCATACGGCCGATTCGAGCGGTCCAAAAATTCTAAAAAAAAAACCGAGAGGCCCATGCTAGAATTAATGGCATCCGATGTGTGTGTAAGGTGCTTGATCAAAACATTATACTCCTTTTCATCTATACATATAGAGTACCATTCTTCTAAAAATCACCTTAACTTAATAAAATAAGGATCTCTCTTTTCCAATTGAATTTTGATGATCCGAGCCGCTTAATGTGTTCAGAAAGTGATTTTAAGGGCATCCGCTAGAAGTTAGCAAAAAAAAATTGAAAAGGGCTTCATCCGAGCAATTTTTATTTGTTTTTTATTAAATGGTTCAAATAAAAATTGCTCGGAAGAAGCCCTTTCTGTTCTTTTTTTTGCCGATTTTTAATCTGTACCATTAAAATCACGTTCTGAACACATTAAGCGGCTTAGATCATCAAAATTCGAACAGAAAATAAGAGACATAGGAAAGTCCTTATTTTAACTAAAATAAGTACCTACTCATTTGAAAATTACATTTATACATATATACCCGTATTTGGGCGCTCTCTCTCTCTGTTCTAAACTTGCTACTCCCCTGTTCTCTCTCCCCGTTCCCAGAAGTCCTATTGAATCCGTAACCCTAACCCCCTAAACCATCAGCCATTGCTGCGCTACCTTGCTGCTACTTCATTCCGTCATCTCGAACCAATTAGCGAACCGTGACACAATTCGACGCCATCGCTACTCTCGGACCACCGCTGATGACATGCTACGCCGCGGTAATAATTTATTGATTCTCGATCACCTCCGTATTCTTGCATGTCTATGTGTAGCGGTAAATCGATGAGACTTCTTTTTTGTTAATTTAACTGAGAACAAAGGAGAGGGATATGTAGGAGATCCCCAGAATAATAGCTTGCTTGTGGAACCCATTGGAGAAAGAGGAATATAATAAGAGTTACTGATATTGCTGTTTTCGCGTGCGTTATTGTTTTTCTTGTTCAAAACTCAAGGTAGAGGAATATGTGATGGTAGTCGCTACCCTCGTACCGCAGTTTAAGACGTGGTATGCCACTTTACTGATTGGGTTCCTTGACCCGGTACGACCCACATTCCAAGTTTACGTTTTCTTCTCTAAAGACCCAATTTGAGACACACACAGGAACTAAATGCAAGAGAAAAGAATCCCTAAGGAAAAAAAATGCTCCGATTGTCAAATTTGTCATCTTTACTACATGCCTTGAATTGATATACTAATCAAGAGTAGCCAATTAAATACATACAAACTTAGCAAGCATGGATCTACTGATAGAACCCTTCCATATTCACAGTGGTGATGAAGGGTGTTAACTATTGCACACTATCAGAACAACTACCACAATCTACTTCGTGATGTCTTGGCCACCGTTATCAGCGCATGAAGTCGATCAAATGAAAAAATTTAACGACCCATTTCGATGCTTGAACTTATCATCTCCTCACCAGAATGTATCAGCGGTTCTTCAGGCCTGGTCCTGGATGTTCCTGCACCAGGTACATGATACATTGGGACAGGCATCTTCATAGGCAGATGAGGCATTGCTGCCTCAAAATGAAGTACCTGAATTGCGTGCCTTATTGATGGCCTAAGGCTATGGTCAGGATAAGCACACCACATCCCAACAATCATCAAACACTCTACTTCCTTAGCATCAAAATTCGATTTCAGTCTCTCATCAATGGCGGAAAGAATTTGCCCTCTTCCATAGAGATCCCATACCCACTCCACCAACCCTATTTCTGATTGGCCGTCTGTCGGGTTGACTGATTTTCTCCCACTAGCGATTTCCAACACCACCACCCCGAAACTGTAAACATCTGCCTCTTTACTTGCCTTGCCCGTTCTTATATATTCCGGTGCCAAGTACCCTAACGTTCCTGCTAAGCCAGTTGTTTTCGGTCCGAGCTCGTGGTCCATGAGTCGGGCTAACCCAAAGTCTCCGAGCTTGACATTGAATCCTGAGTCTAGCATAATATTGCTCGACTTGATGTCCCGATGCACCACGCATTGCTCCCACTCTTCGTGTAGATATAGCAATGCCGAGGCCAAACCTAGAGTTATTTTGTACCTCACCGCCCAAGTGAGAGGAATCTTTTTCCCAAAGAGGTGAGCGTCGAGGCTTCCATTGGGCATAAACTCATATACAAGAAGGAACTCACCTTTATCGTGGCACCAACCGATGAGTTGCACCAAATTCCGGTGCCTTAACTGGCTTATAATCTTCACCTCTGTTATGTACTCCTTTTTCCCCTGTTTGGATCTCCTTGAAATTTTCTTCACGGCTACAGCCATGTCTAAATCAATTAAGTACCCTCTGTAAACGCACCCAAATCCTCCTTCACCCAACTTTCTTTCGGCCGAGAAGTTGGTTGTTGCTGATACAAGATCTGCGTAGGAAAACCTCCTTGGTCCGGCGCCTCTTTCTAAATCATCATTGAGCGACGTCAAGTTGGTTTTCTCTGTTTTTTTCCTTTGAACACGCCTCCTTTTCCTTGCAATCACAGATCCTATAAATATCCCTGCTCCCAAAATCAAAACACCCATTGAAACTGTTAAACCAATTATCAATTTGATATCATTCGTGTGCTTCCCTCTCGCCATTTTCGTGTTGAAACTTGAGCTGAACGCCCATGATTGAAGTGTGTGTTTCTCCAAATACTGTCCTGTCGCCGCCGAAAATCCAACCATGACCCACTCTGGTAGAATCACCATTAGGTCGATTTTGTAAGAAAGACTGCCTTGTGAACTAGAGTTTCCACCGTAAGACCAAAACACACTCAAATTCTTTGTACTTGCATTGTATGTAATTGAAGCAGTACATGTTTCTCCGCTGTACAAGCTAGCGTTCCATGGAGTTGTAATGACCGAACCAATCGAGTTGTTGTTAATCCCGATGTGCTCATATGCAGGATCCCACTCAGGATTCGGGTAGGAGTCGAACTCAACCGTCACCATTTGGTTTTCTGCTGAATTGCTAGTTGTTGTGTTGAAAAGCCCTAGGAACCCACCAGCTGAGTTAGGGGGGATTTGGAAACCCACCGGAGCCAGGAAGAAAGCGAGCCCATGGCCGTATGTGGATGACTCTAGGGTGTCAATTATGAAGGAGAAATTGGTGGTGAAGTCAGAGAGGGTCCCTGTTTTGGAGTCCCATAGTTGAACCCTCTCTGCGTATGTCGCCCAACCGACGTGACATAGGTAAGTGAGTGAGTTGAACTCCACAGCTCCAGCCAACGTCACTGCATCTCCTTGATAGACTACGTTGGGTGTAGCCGGAGAAAAATTAGTGACTTGGAAATAATCTGAACTAGCAATGGGAAGAAGAAATAAGATAAATGCAGTGAAGAGACTAATTTGAGCATTTGGTGATGGATATGTAGTTGGAATGTTAGAGGTAGAGGTTGCCATTTTCTTGAGCTAGTGCAGTATATTGGCACTGGAAATTTATCCAACCATCTGTTGTTGAAACTTAAACTAGTTGTTGAAACTTGAACTAGTCTAATTTCATTTTGTTCAAGTTTAAATTACCCTTTTTGTTTATTACATAGTAGACTTTACAGTGATAGGATAGGAATGATATACTAGCTGATAACATAACACAGACAGTGACGACATTTTTTTTATTTTTTTTGTTATTTTCCGGCAGTATATATTTATATTGTAGACAATGACTACATTGTAAATCTATATTTATGTATTTTGTGGCCGCAAGTAAGTTCCGCAAGCCCTCGGTCTTGGGCAACCCCGGGCGGGGGCAATAAAAAAAAAAATAGAAGTTACATACAAATATAAAAAAGTTTATTATAGTGGCATGAATGATTGTCTTGGTGCTGCAGGACTGCAAGCTATTAAAGCCACCGGAGAACCGAGTTAGATTCCTGGAACCCCCGAGTCCCTTTTTTTTACTGCTGTTCCCTTGGGGCAGCAGCTTGCGGCTGTGCCCAAATTTTGGGCTCACTTCGGTCTCGCTCCAATGATCGGAAGCGTTCACTTCGTAGGGCTCTTCGAGTAGAATAGTTATGCAAAAAATCAGCTTAATTGGATATCATTAAGTGCCTTATCGGAACCCATATAACTCTCGGTTCATGTGTTACAGTGGATTTGATTCAGTGTTTCGGATCCATTCTTTTCAAGATAAAAAGGATCCAATCAGGCACTTAATGATATCCAATTAAGTTGATTTTTTGCTTAGTTGTTCTACTCGACGAGCTCTACGAAGTGAACGCTTCCGATCATTAGAGCGAGACCGGAGTGGGCCCAGAATTCAGGCACAGCCGCAAGCTGCTGCCCCTAAGGTGATAGCAGCGCCCCCGCGTCCCTTTTTTTTATTCTCTACTTTTGTTCTCTCTTTTTTTTGTTTTTGAAAAATTTAAAAAAGTCCTTGAATTTGTCACAAATTCTAAAAAATACATGGACTTTCACTAATGACAAAAAGATGCCTAAAAAAACAAAAAGACATTTGAACTTGTTATTCCGTCAACAATTAGGCCCCTGTCGTCCCATTCTGTCAATTTGTAACAGATGGAGCTAATGGAAGGCACCTTCCCTTTTTGTTACTTTTTACTTTCAAAGTATACTTTTAATTCTTTCTTTCTTTTACTAGTAAAATAATGCAATAAATTAAATTCCTTTTTAAAAATTTTTTCTTTTGTTTTTCTCCCAATGCACAATATTATGAAAATCAAATTACTTTATTGAAGATTTTTTATTTAACAAATACAACAGTAATGTATAAATTATATGTTCTTACATTTGATTACAAAAAAGGTGAAAGTACATAAACACCCCATCAACTATCACTTTCTTTCACGGAGATCCTCTCACATTTAAAATTGCCCATACAGACTCCCGCAACTAATCTCCGTTACCCAAGTGACACACTTCTGTCTCAAAATCATTTGTGATGAATCCCCTCATCCATAAATTGGACAAAAATACCCTTGTTGCATTACATACATACACCCCCTCTAACCCTTCTCTTTCTTTTCTCCTCTCTACAAATAGCCTTCAATCAAAATCCAAAACCAGTAAACAGAACTGAAACTTTGGTTCATAAATATATATGAACCAAAGTTTCAGTTCTATTTACTGGTTTTGGATTTTATATATATATATATAT